>JABXJD010000260.1:570000-660000 GCA_013375575.1 Percina caprodes
CTAATCTCGAATATGATGCAGCTACAGCCACAACCAGCGTTAATGCGGTCCTTACCTTCCTCTTTCCCCCAAAGTTCAGTGAAAATTCACATTAGCTCATAAACAAAATGCACAATTCTTTTCACACACCTAAACGACACCCCAGTGCTCTACTTTTTGTGTCACTTAAAACGTTCAAGCAAACTTCAATGGAACCTAACTATTTCATAGAAATAGACCTAAAGGATGTCATCTTTTCTAGCAGCAAGAAACACATTAAAAGAAATGTTCTAACTCTAAGACTGACCGAGTTGCTATCTCTGCTGCCTTCATCTCCTGACACCGTGTCATTGGGACCCTCAGTTCGGTTCAGGTCATCCTCTCCATAGCTGTACACCAGACCAGCTCCACGCCCCCCTAGTGATAGATAGGATGAGACAGAAAGGCACAGGGTTATGAGAAGCCGCATAGGCCAGAATTGAATACTTCCCTCGCACATACATATATACTGGTATTAAACACTTGCTCATACATGCATAATTCAGTTGTGCATACATATAGGACGCTCAGGGCGCTGGTCCAGCTGGCAGCCCACTCACTGACATCTCTCCATTTGTGCATGAATAGGTCCTGAGCATGTGTGTATTTCAGGCCTGTGTGTAGTGATTACTAACAAAATAGAGTGTAAATTGTAATTTCCCCACTGAGGATCAATAAACAGTATAAATTACAATTAAAATAAAGTATTTACTTCACACCATCACTGACAGCTGGTTTTGAAATAAGACAGAATGAATGTCTTGGTTCAGCATTAATGAATCAATCCCACTAGCAGTGCATCAGTGATACAGGAAGACATCACAAAGCCATAACGGTAAGAAAATCGGGCAATATAATTACCCCACACACACACACACACACACACACACACACACACACACACACACACTAGGATTCATTAATAAACCTAACATTGTTGCATTAATGTGGGTAAGAAGTATCAGTAACCAGTAACTTTACAGCTAAACAAAATAACGTTAACGTTGTCTCTCATGTTAAGAACGTCTCGTTTTGTAGAGACGTTAACGTTATTAATTATTAGTTATGTGTCAGGGAAATCAACAAGAGCAAAACAAACCCAACAAGACCTCGCTGAAATAATCTTATATGACTGAACTTTGTAGGTTCATATTTCTTTTATTTAAAACCACGTCTTGAATAGACATAATTGTCTGTAAACTGTCGTTAAGTTAGCTACAAGCTAACGTTAGCTGCCACATGAAATCCGGGAAGATTCGCACAGCAATAGGAAGCGTTGTTCAGCCGTTATACATAGACCCACAGAACCTACTACATTTGGTATCAGTTACCCGTCTCTTCTGGTTCGGAGTCGGAGTCAGGCTCTGAATCGTCTCCATAGTCTGCCAAAGAGGAAAGTAGGACACTCTTTTTACCGCTCGCCATTGCTGTTTGCGTCGCATAAACTCCCGGTCGCAAAGTAATAACGTCAGTGAAATTGTATTACGTAGGCACCAGCGTCGTACCGACGTCGCACTGGGATGTAGTCTTTCTTTAACTGTCTATCGATGTAGTCCTCACGTTGATCTAATTCTATGTAAATAGTCTATTTTAGACCATAGACTAGGCTACTGCTACTATACAGCTAAAACCCTTCAATTATACAAATCCACCCTAAGAAAAAGTAAAAAGAAAAGAGAAGAAATGTTATTTGAGAAACTCAGTCTACACCAGTAATCAAATACTAATATATAATTATGTAGGCCTAAACATGCACTCACAACTTTCATATCTTATGAAAAATATTACTGCTGGCTGGTTAATGTGACGGGCGTAGAGATACACTGTGACCCTTTTTTGGATTAACTGATCGCTGTGGATTACTTTTCCATGTCATTAGATTACAGCAAAATACTGTAAAGAGAGATCTTTTCTCTTAACGTTTTATGGTGTGATTGCGCTTCGTTTCTGCTTTTGGAGAGGCATCTCAGCAGACTGTAGGTCAAACACGGATTGTTCACTGTTACATTTTAGTTGAATTTAAATGTCGGGGCATACCGTCACCGTCTGTCTACTGATCCGTGCCCCAAGTGGATTTAATAAGGGCAAATGGTAACACTTTACAATAAGGTACACAAAAAAGGGTACTTAATGATTAGTTACTGTTTTGAAAGAGTAACAAATGATTAGTTACCCTTTTTCAGAAGGGTAGTTACCCTTTTTCAACAGGGTAGTTACCCTTTTTCAAACCCCCAGCTCAAATGTCAAAGTCCGCTTATCAATAAACCATATTCAACTTCTTGTGAAACAGACACTGATTTGATGATTTGCAGATTAAAAGACGTGTATGCTAAATTAGATCTGCTTATAACCTTTGTTCCAACTACACATAGAAACACAGTCACTGTGCATGCATCTGGACTGACTGCACACCAGTGATTTGCATGTTGTTGTTTTTTATAAAGTTGTTAACGAGTCAATAAAGAACCTTTATTATGTTGGCAATTCAAAAAAAAAAATTAAACGATTACCGATTTTGTACAAATATTTAACTAAGGATGGTTATAATTATTTCAACATCATATAAAGTACTATTTTAGTCAAACAGTGTATTATATTTGAAAATAAAATTTAACAAAAAGTATTTCAAGTACTGTAAACATATGCGAAAGTAATGGTGCCAATGTTTAAAGCCGGACCATCACACGGACCACACAGTTCCTACATTATACTGCAGCCTGGTGGATGTAGTTCATGAAGATAACTGACTACAAAGCCAAGTTTATGTGAAATGAAATTATGCAAGATTTCATCAAGATTTGATCACAATGAAGTGGTCCCACTCTCTTTACAGTGTCACAGCAGACATCCAAAAAACATTGAAAATAGCACACAAAAAATGACCCATAGTTGGACAGGTACATTTAGACAAACACTCCATCATGTCAACATTCATTTTACAGTAGGATATGAGTCAGTTTTCTTCACCCACGTCTAGATCACCCCATCCTTTGACCTCTGCTTCTTCTTCTGGTTCTCTTTTGGGCTGCAGCAGCACCCAAACAGCAGTGCAAATGAGACCAGGGACAGAATTCCCAGCACAAACACTCCTATGACCACAAAACCACCCAGTGCCCACGGCTCCTGCTGCAGTCGATACAGAAACCATTGCACCCAGTCCTCAGGTGACCCTGTGGGTTTCCATTGCTCTGAAAAACTGCACAGGAAGACATAATCCAGATAAAAGCTCAAATGGAGAATCAGGACATTAAACTAATGAGATAATATTGTTGGATAGCATTAGTTGCCACTAAAAAAGCTTAATAGAACCGATGGAGCCACATTATGTGCTGATGATAAAACGTAACAGCTATAAAACAATTCAAAAGCTAACATAGCTTTTTATTATCAACATGCTACATTGAAATCTGCTGATGTTAAACAGTATTGTCACCCAACACATACCTGTTCGGAAACTCACCTCTCCACGGCCATGTTCCACTGAACGATCCTCTCACGGCTCAGTGACTCCTAACAGTGCGTGGATATATTGTGTGAGAACAAATGGTTTCAGCTACTGTTCTGATCCCCTCGCAGCCCTGGAGCTATTTTAACTTAGCCAAAACATCACAGTTTACTACCAGTTTGTGCAAGGCATTCTGTAAAACTCCAATGGCAATTACTCTGCTTTCAGGTAACACTTTCAGTTGCTCTGTGTGGGAAGGGCAAAGTAAAAGCAAACTGCCCCTGGTTAATGTTTACTTAAAATATTGACTGGTGGAGGCAAACGAGAGATCTGTGATGATAAGGTATGCATACAATAGCAAGTGTTTTAATGGTCAGATTGATACCAGAGCTTATTTTTATGTAAAGTGGAGGCAATTATTGAAATAAAATCATGCAAATACTGCATGCATTTAGAAGATGGGATCATACCATGCTTTAAAAGATTAACAGATTGTTAAATCTTAACATTCAATCCTGTACAAAAAACAAGTCAGTATTATAGTTGATTTTTATATATATTGAACATTTATTACATTTCAGTTACATCAACAAATGCAATATGACAATGCCTCAGTAAAAAAAAGACAAAAAAACACTATGTAACAATATAACAAGAATACATTTGTAACTGTTGTATGTCAAACAATAAAAGCTATTTTTTTTCATTGGCACAATTTGCACAAAAAAAAGTCACTCTTCACTGAGCCAGTAGAGGGCGCACTGTCTTTTTACACTGGGAAGTTTCTATACAATCGCAAGTTAAAATGTCTGTACATATTCCATGTTGTTTTTCATTTCCTTGATGAATATTAACAGGATAACAAAACAGTTTATTCTAATAACGGCGTCTCTGTGACATTCAAATACAAATCAGCTTTCTTACTCTTCCTTTTTTTAATCCCTTGCTCCACTGTTGTTGATGTTGTAGTAGTACAAGGCTGCCACACAGTGTTGCATTGTACTGGTCTGAAATGAATCTTGATGATTCGTGCCACTCTTCTGATTTATATGGATTCCAGTGGCATGGCTCTCTCTCTGGAATGTACATACAGTCTTTGTCCCAAAATTGGAAATATTATGCAAATAAATCCCCATCCTAGAGTTGATGAATTTTATTTTTATGATTTCCTCCAAGAAATCAATGACTCTGAAAAGGAGCGTTTCCGGTTATGTAACGGTGAGTGTGGGTGATGAAGGATGGAAGAAAGGATGGAGTGTGTTCTCTGTCTCATCCTTAGACAGGCTGTACTCTGGTGGCCTGGTATTTTGACTTTCCACAGCAACAGCAGTGGAAGCAGGACAGCACAATTAACAAGAGAAATGTGGCTAAAAAGAGAGAGAGGACACAAGACACAGGGTGGGAGGTAGGAGTTGGGTTAGCACATGCTGAGGGAAGAGTTTTGGATCATATTGAAATCTGCATCAAGCTATAATTTTATATGAACCATGGGTCAACTATGTGTAATATGAAACGAGTGACAAATCCAACATTATCCCCTGCAGTTCCCTTAGCTTGACAAACTGTTTAAGCTTCTTTCAGTGAACATTATTCAATGCATCAGTGTATTATTCTGTGGCTAATAGATTAAACTCACCAACAAACAGGATGACCACAAAGAAGGCTCCCAGCTCCAGAGGACTGGCATGTGGGAGATCCTGCAGTTTGATCCACACCTTCTGAAGAATGTCCAACATCTCACGTTTCACCATGATGACTCTTGGATGCAGGTCCCACGCAGAGATATGAACACAAATGCCTCAGGTTTTACTTTCAGGGAGGCAAACGGGCCTTTATAGAGCTCACACAGCTACACCTAAAGGAAACAAGATGATACAGTGAATGGATGCATGTCTCACTTTCTTGTGAAAGATGCTCTGAATGTATAAATGAAGAAGTTATTTTCATCTTCAGCTCCACCCTTCACTACTGCAATTTTATACTTCCACCCTGCAATTAAGCCTCAAGCCTAGCAGGCATGCCCTTTATCCCTAAATACTCCATGTGCTTTGAGAGTACTCACTCATTATGTATCAGCAGCCCTTATTAGCCCACTGATGAACTTCCAGTGTTTGTATGTGTGTGTGGATACACCATGTGTCCAAATTGGGTGTGATTTCCTGCTCCAGCCTGGTTACATTTGTGTCCCCACACAGAAGGCACTGTCCTGCATGTTCGGTTTTAATTATAAACAAAGCAGACTATTTCAAGTCTGGCATTTCAAGACTGAGGCCTGTCATCATCACTGGAGCAGCTGTGTGTGGGTGAGGTGAGGCTGATACTAGACAGGCTGCACAAGAGATACGACACATAGCTGTGAAATGGCAACTTAACAAGACATTGCAGTCATCAGAGATCAACTCTGAATAAATGTGTATGCTGTAATAATACCCACTAATTTGATTAATGAGTTATTGAGTGTTTCATATTGTGAATATGCTTTAAATATATTGTATTTCCTTTTTACTAATTACATTACAATTTACAAGTTGCATAATGCACAAAATACATATAATGCTTCCATGCCGATTCTGCGCTCTACCTTTCGATGATCATCAGGGGATGCCGGCGGAAAATTCAGTAATTACCAACACAATGTGCTCTTTTAACTTTTCTTTTAATTAGTTTTTTTTTTTTTTAAATATAGTCCTCATCTTTATTAACGGTCCATAGCTCATATAAGTCAATCTACTATATAATATTTATATTACAGTGAAATCAATACATTCTTTTTTGCAATTAAGTAGGTTTAAATGTGATTCAAAGGCAGCTTGAACTCCACCAGAATGACGAGCTGAGGTGGCAGTTAGCTAGCGTTACGTTACTGCTAACGTTGCTGGCTATGTTAAAGTAGCGTTAGTTCACGCTTAGCAGGAGTTTGTTATTCTCTAACATGCTAGCTAACTACTACCTCATTTAACTTAACTAACTTACCAACATGTCAGTTCAAAATAGATAGTTCTTAATTACAAATAACGGCTATGGAAAAAATAAGCAAAGCAAGTAAATTTAGTTTAAGGTAGCTAGCGGTAGCTAGCTAGCGTTAAGGCTAACCGTGTCTATCTTCCCAGCAAGCTTCTCACGTTAGGTCTTGCTCACCCGAAGCAAAGCGGGCATCATACCGCTGGACACTTGTGAACAAAATGCCATGTTAAGTTAAAATTATCTGTTTTTCCGTTGGCTCAAACAGCTTATTTTTATGTAACTTTTAAATATCAGCAAAAATAACTAGCGTTAGTAACTGTACCTCAGAATTCCTGGCACTTGCGTTGCTAGGCAACAGCAGACTAGATCTTGATATCATGTATTTGTTCTGTTCAGGAAGTGTATGTGTGACACCAGACAAGATTTCTGCCTTAGACTACATTGATTGAAGAGTTTTTGTTGTTTTGCGTTCACTGGCTGTTGCTCAATTTGATTCCAGAAATCAATTTCCAATGTTTTACCTCCAAAGTGCATTCATATTTCTATATATGCATACACACACTGTTCCTGGGTGTGTAGCCTACATTCTTGTTTGGTTTTCTCAAAGCTCTCCAGCTGAAAATCTCAAAAATATCTCGCCTGTCAAAGTTGAGAGTCTGAAGAATGTCTGACCTCGGCAGCTGGCCCTCTCTGCTCTGCAGCGTCCACTTCTTTTTACCTTCCACTGCACTCCCACACCAAGTTTAATCAGTAGCAGAGCGTAGTCAAATACCAAAACATGCTGCAGGAATCTTTCTGTAATGAAGAAGACAATAACGTCTTTGTGTTGAATCTTGGATTTTATGGTATTAATAAGTTTGTCACAAAAAACCAGCTTCTCTCTCTCTTCACCAGCTTCTCTCTCTCTTCACCTTACATGTTTTTTTCTGTCTTTGAATTTAAAGAAAAGTCTGACTCTATATTGACAAGTAATATATGACATGAAAAAAAATCAGGTTCTTACCTCTGCTGTGGATGTGTGCTTCACTTATGTGTGTCACTGTTTCCACTTGTTAATTCTTCTTTGCAAGGAGAACCAAACTCAGATGTTTCACAGGCTTCTTGCTTTCACCCTCCCCCTCTTCTCACTGCTCTCAGATGATTTCCTTACGTTTGTTTGCCTGCTTGTCTACGGCTCTTCATCTAAGTAGCCTGCTCAAGTTCAGACGGAGAGACCAGCGCTAGGTGTTTGGAGATAATTTGCATATCAGCAGCAGTTTCTGTACTGTATGACTGCAACTGTTGCTCCTGTGGTGTGTGTTCACTTTCTACTTACTAACTCCTGTTCTCAGGGAGTTTGTGTACCTCCTCTCTCTCCTCCTCTTTCACCCTCCCTCTCTCTCCTCCACCAACTCCAACCACAAATCGACTCTTTTACTGCTGCTTACGCTGTCTCCCACTCCCCCTCATCCTCTGTCCCGTCTGTACTCATTCACTGTTTTTCCAACCTCTTCTCTGTCTTTCTCTTGGTTGCTAAAAACCAGCTGCGCCAGGCCTCCTTTTGTCTTCTGTCACCGTGGAGACAAGGCTCCTTCTTAAAGGAGTAGGGGGGTTGTGTGTGTGTGCATCCATCTGGTGCCCAGCCAGCTGATTCCCATATTTCTCAAGAGCATGTAAGCTTGCTTTTTCTCCAGACTCACACTTGTTTTCTCCATGTGCACATGGGAAGTTGTACAACCGATATTTCCAATAATAGAGAGAATACTGATAAATCCATTAGAGGCTGATTTCCGTCCTCCATCTATATCAGAGGTGGGGTCTCCTTTGCTACGGAAAGGGTCTCCCAAAGAATGAGAAAAAGAACAATGAGGCTATTCCTTTCTCCTAGTTTTTGTTTGTTTTCTGAAATAGCAGCCTGGCGGGTGTGTGCTTTGATGAAAGTCAATTGTGTGGTTATCTACATGCATTAGTGTATTTGGATTCTCCGAGTTACGCCCATTCATTCACAAATGGCCATTACTCAGAATTTATCAAAATATTGTGCAGTGTTCCTGTTATGGAAGTGTGGAAACGTTGAAAGGTGTTGTTGAGCCTAAAGTTATGCATTTTTGTCAGGCATGGTAGATAGATAGATAGATAGATAAATAGATAGATAGATAGATAGATAGATAGATAGATAGATAGATAGATAGATAGATAGATAGATAGATAGATAGATAGATAAAACTGCAGAGTTGGGTGATAATTCTTCATATTCATAATTGTAGTAAACTTAATTTCCGTTTGGATAGTCTTTGGTGTGTGTGTGTGTGTGTGTGTGGGGGGGGTTGCTAGCATTACCCATTGACTTATCATTCATCATTTCATACAGAATTTCTAACAGCTAAAAATGTGCCCAGAACAAAAAGTGTTGGACATCCTTAACTTTTGTGTTGTCTCCACTCTTGTAACTCTCTCGTATCCCCCAGGACTTATTTGGGGTTTTAAAATCAATTCGGAAATAAAATCTTATTATTATTATTATTATTATATTATCTCATATTATATTAACAAATATTGTCTTTATCTCAATTTCAAACAATTGAGATAACATACAGAAACCATCAACAAGAACACCATTCATTCATTTTCAATGTAAATTCACATCTCATCTCCATCCATCCATCCATCCATCCATCCATCCATCCATCCATCCATCCATCCATCCATCCATCCATCCATCCATCCATCTTCATCCGCATATCCGGTAGCGGGTGGCGGGGGCAGCAGCTCCAGTAGGGGACCCCAAACTTTCCTTTCCCAAGCCACATCAACCAGCTCCGACTGGGGGATCCCGAGGCGTTCCCAGGCCAGGTTGGAGATATAATCTCTCCACCTAGTCCTGGGTCTTCCCCGAGGCCTCCTCCCAGCTGGACGTGCCTGGAACACCTCCCTAGGGAGCCCCCCAGGAGGCATCCTTACCAGATGCCCAAACCACCTCAACTGGCTCCTTTCGACGTTGAAGGAGCAGCGGCTCTACTCCGAGCTCCTCTCGGATGACTGAGCTTCTCACCCTATCTCTAAGGGAGACGCCAGCCCCCCTCCTGAGGAAACCAGCCCCCCTCCTGAGGAAACTTATTTCGGCCGCTTGTACCCTTGATCTCGTTCTTTGGGTCATGACCCAGCCTTCATGACCATAGGTGAGGGTAGGAACGAACACTGACCGGTAGATCAAGAGCTTTGCCTTCTGGCTCAGCTCTCTTTTCGTCACAACGGTGCGATAAACTGAATGTAATACCGCACCAGTTGGTCCGATTCTCCGACCAATCTCACGCTCCATGGTCCCCTCACTCGTGAACAAGACCCCAATGTATTTAAACTCCTTCACTTGGGGTAAGGACTCATTCCCTACCTGAAGAAGGCACTCCATCGGTTTCCTGCTGAGAACCATGGCCTCAGATTTAGAGGTGCTGATCCTCATCCCAGCATCTTCACACTCGGCTGCGAACCGATCCAGTGAGTGCTGAAGGTCACAGACCGATGATGTCATCAGGACCACATCATCTGCAAAAAGCAGCGATGAGATCCTGAGCCCAACGAACTGCAACCCCTCCCCTCCCCGCCCCGACTACGCCTCGATATCCTGTCCATAAATACTACAAACAGGATTGGTGACAAAGCGCAGCCCTGGCGGAGGCCAACCCTCAGAACCTGGAACGAGTCTAACTTACTGCCGAGAACCCGGACACAGCTCTGAGCAGCTTGAATGGCCCTGAGAAGGGACCCCCTCACCCCATACTCCCGCAGCACCTCCATGATCTCCATTCTAAATACTGTAAAAGAAAAGACTAATTGTGGGAAGGCGTTAACATTGATTGAAAGGATCAGTAGTTAATGAGTATGTAGGGAGCACAGTGTGCAACAATAGGCTGATTTACATCGACCCCTGTGTGATTGGATGTGGGAGGCCTTGTGAATAGAGGCCAGTGGAGTCAGTCTACGTTCAGGCATTGTGACCCCTGATGCTGTCTATACCCTTTAAGGCCTTGTCGGTGGTGTGGTCTGATCTTACTATTTGTAAGTTACATAACATAGGTAGGGTAGGAATTTGGTGTAAACAGCATTACTAATCTTGAAACCTATTTAATATAATATGCTAAAGTAGAGTCCACAGAATGAATGTTTAGCTGAAAAATCTTGAAGATTTGAATCCATCCGAAAATAAACTAGGTTGCTCTAATTGCAAATTAAGGCTCATCAACAATGCCATTTAAAAGTCGTTTTTTAATACTTTGAATTGTATACTGGCCCCTCCCAAATCAGGAAATTACGGACTAGAGCTGGGCAGTCACGTCTCAACAGCCCATTGTCCTCATATCAGTTATTTGTCCTGTCTCTACACACTTAGCCTTCACCACAGCCGTGCCATTAGCTGCAAAAAGCTTATTCATTAACTCATAGTCTCTTAGTCAGGCTGACGATACATTAGATGGGACATAACACATATTGCTTTCTTCATACAAAAAACCCATTTAAATTGCTAAATTGGACCTTTTTCCTCTGCTTTCAACTTGGAAAAAGCTACTCTGAATTCTGAGCAGATGTCTGCTTTCAAACAAATCTCTGTCTTTTATAATTCTTGGTCAAAGCTTTTTTCCTCCAGTGTAGTGTATCATGAGTTAAGCAACATTATCAGTCATGTGTGTTTGTATGTGCTAGTTTAACTACATGATTCAATTAAGCCCCCCCACTCTGCCAGTGATTTGATTTTGCTGCTTGGTCTGGAAACTTGCATGCTTAATTCTCCTGCTTCAGTTTACAATTTTGCAGGAACCAATCACAATCCGGCTTATCTTCCTGGCGCTCTATTGGCGGGTTTAACCCAATGACGATAGAGAAGAGACCAAGCAACTTCTTGATTTCATTCAACGTAGCGGCAAAGCCGTTGATCCCGCTGACGCTTCTACGTCACCCGGATCGTTGGTCTGATTGGTTGAAGGACTATCCAATTGCGTACAGAGTTGTTTGAACTATGCTCGTTGGTCCTGCCTCTTGTGCAGGGAAAATACAGATTAGACTCCCCAGACCAATGCTCAATCTCAAATCTACTGAGCTTGGCTTGGTCTGGTGATAAGCCATACTAGGAAACACTGACATCTGAAATATATTGTGGTTTTAGCTGGCTAATGTTAGCTAACGTTAACTTCCTTGCAGAATAATTGCCAGCTAGCTAATGTGATGGGATAGACGTGTTTGGCCATATCGCCACGGCCTACATTATTCCTTGCCACCAACTAAGATGTTTTCATCAATGTATTTTTATTCACATTTTGAAGTATTGCATTAGAAAAGGTTGATGGAATTGGCTAAATTTGAAAAAACACGTCCTACAATTTGCAAAAAAGTTTTTAGGCTCCCTTGAAGTGGTTTTTGCCTATTTTGAAAAATAATTCATGTGCAAAATGGGAGATGGAAACAGCTTTGCCGAATAAGTTGTGACGCAGTGAACCTGTAACTCACGTGAGTATAGTCCTGGTATCCACCGGAGGGGGGAAGGATCAGGATATGGGTCCCATCCAGTGTGCTGTACGTTTGTGGCACAAGATGCGTAATTTTCCTCAGCCACGTCGGGTATATTGTCTCGAGGACACCAAATGTCTCAGCCACAATCCTGCATTCTGCACAGGTGGCCAACTTGTACAATGCTACCTCTCTCCATTTAGCCGAATGTAGCTTCTAAACTCTTTGATTTAGCAAGCCGGTTTGTAATCTACAACCAAGTGCAACGACAACTAGTGATGAAACTACGCTTTGCGTAGTGTAGTTTATTCGCTCTAAACCAGTTGATGGAAACACTTCTAATTCTCATTTTCTTTTTTGTGACATTTTAAAAGTTTGCTTAAAATTCGCTTGGCATTTAGATGGAAACATGACTACTGTCATTTCAAATGACACGACACTGGATGCACAAACAACAGATTTTGCAGCTGCAAACTCAGCTTTCTTGGTCAATATACTGATGAATGAATTGCTTCAATCGGCTACATTTACCATCAAAACAGATTTGACACCCACATAAAAAGTGGCAAATTTTCCTTTAATGAATCCACCAAAGGTAGATTCACTTCAAGACATAAATCACACATATGAAAGAACATACAGTATACACAATATTTTATTATTTAGGACAACAATGTCTTTGACACTCTCTTTTTTGTTTGGACAACAATCTGATCTTCCTACATTACTAGTCTTGGTGGCATATGTCTCAATAATTCCATGCTCCACCTTTTATAGATGCACTAATTCAGTGTTTTTACACAGCGCGTTGACATGAAACAAAGCTGTACGGCTAGTTCTATTATAATATGTGTAATTTATTTTAATTTAATTTATTCCAAATTTGACCCGCAGTGAGAGATCACAATATAGGGCTATTTTGATTAGTAGTTCCCTCCACTTATCTATTATATAATGATGTATTACATGTTTGTTTTTTTCAGTCGCTTTGGAACATTTCTCAGATCCGAATTCTCAAAACTACCTGTTCAATCTTCACATCATTGGGTCACAAGTTGCAAATGCTGAAATCCATGCAAATGAGCATGTACAATTCTCTGCTGTTTCCAACATTATCAATTGCTTATGTCATGTTGATCAAAATGTATTATAATGGGTCTCTGTTGAATAGTCTCACCCCCCACAACATTTAGGCATTAGTTCATAGTATAAGTCTTTCCATGCAAAATGGTTGAACAAGACATAATATGTCAAGCATATTTCTATACATTTCCATTAGACCTTTTCTTCTAAATCTGTTGTGAATTGATAAATTGCTCCCAGGCTGACTTTTTCTAACAAAGGTGCATCCCATGAACCATCAACTGGCAAGTATATATGTAGCCGGAGCACAACCCAATGTTACAATGTCTGACAATGGAAGTACAAGGAATAGGACGAGTTTACCAGCCAGAGAGAAGAAGAAGAAGAAGAAGAAGAAGAAGAAGAAGAAGAAGAAGAAGACGAGGAGTGAGGCTGTGTGGCAGAGGAGTTAGGAGTCAAAACAGAGGAAGAGGCAGAAGAGGCCGAGGACATAGACGCGTTGCTGATTAGATAAGTGGCACACTTATAGATCACGTTCTCTATAATGGGCTTACAATGGCCGAGGCTGGGCGAAGGGTGCAGCCAAATGTTGGGAGAACTGTGTCCTCGATCATTCAGACTTTTCGCTGACAGAACAGGTATGTAATCTAACAATAGGCACTGTACTGTAATACTAAATGCTTTCTGTAATGCGTCATACAATATTACAGTATTGCACTTGCATTTTACAATATATAGTAAATATACTTTACAGTAAACAGTGACTTTTTATCTTACTTAATTTTGAGTTTTGCGTTACTATATTTTTTCCACATAGGACCGCAAGACAACTCAACAGGAGGAGACTATTTGCACCATGGTTGTAGAAAACAATGCCATAAGACTAAGGGAGATAAAGAGTGCCATTATAGAGGACATCTTTGAAAACATCCACATCAGGAGGTGTAGGAAGACTGCACTGTAATTCCTACAGCACTGCATGTACAGTTTTCCCTAAGGAGATTGTCCAATGTTCACATTTCTACTTTTCTTTCTTTTGTGCTATGCAGTGCTGTCTTTTTCTTTCTGTATTGCAATGACATGGTCTGTCAACAAATTACAGTACAAACAGTAAAAGCGTAAATGTGAATCTTGTCCAGTGTCTTGCAATCAAACTCCCACATACACTAAGGTGTATCCTACAATATATAATAATTATCATCACATCTTTAGCCATAGTTTACATCAGAACATCCCTCCAGAGTACATTGTTATAGTGACTACATGACTAAACAATTTGACTGTCTTATGACACAATGACACAAGGACTTGTCATTCTGATTGCCTGACATGTTCATTGACACAGATATTTACTTTTGAGATATGAACTTAGGATTTCTGACAGGTAATCTATGGTGTTTGTCTATTTGTATGAATTGCTTTGAGAAATGCACTTGCTGTTTTGCAAATGTCGCGGATGATTCGAGAAATGTACCAAAGCGACTGTAAATACTGTCACAATCACAGGATGGAGCTGTGAGGGGACAGAGGGGATTTCTGTGAAATGTGTGTTCATTCAAACCTTTTAAGAGGGACCTGTTTTGTGGCATGTTAAGGACTCGAGCATGCACTCTAGTGGTGTAAATAACATACCACTGCTACAAACGCCTGCAACTGCAAACGCATCTGCTGGAAGGTAAAAACAGAGCAAGAAAAATAAATTGTACAATGAATAGAAGGGTTCATCCACTCATTTAAGTCTACATTTACCACCACTGCATCAACAGACACATTTGCTGTACATTATCAGCCCGTCTTGTATGCACAGCTTGTGTTCAAATTTTGTATTCACTTTTTGACATAGACTGTAGACAAACCATTAAAAATCACAGAGGCTGGGACAGGTAGTAGCTTGTCCCAGTTCCATGGAGCCAAGTTGGAAGTAGTGCTGTCAGGAAGTGAACCCAGGTTTCTGGAGAAGCTGCTGCGTTGTCTTTCTACTGCACAACCTATGCACCCCTATCTGAAAAAAATACCATTAGTTATACTGATTGCCATATATTCCTTCCTTTTAAATGTTTATATAAACTACATGTTAGATTAACCTATAACAAATCCTAATCAAATCACAATTGTATGATACAGTAGCCTATTTGGTTCGCTTTTTAACAGATACATCTGTTAATGGGCCTTAGTAAAAATGTGTCTAAATGGCATCATTTTCAAAGAAATCTAAAAGGCGCGCTTGATCGAAAGCTTTGGAATGGAATGGAGACTGAGCTGCACATTCCCAGTTTACGAGCAGCCCGTGAAGGCATCGTACGAGTGCCGCTGATAACAGGAAGAAAGGAAGTGCTGTCATTGCAACATCGCTGCCACGTCTATGGGCTCCTCTGCAGCAGCAGCAGCTGGTCTCAGGACCAGGATGGGCCGGTGCCTGGCGGTGGGGGAGAATGAGAGGGAGAGGTGGGAGTGAACGAGGAAACAACGAGCAGAGGAAGGAAAGAGGAAACACGTAGAGCCACAACACAGCACTCCCTGGCTGAATGAAACCCGTGCGCAGCTCCGGCACGAAGGAGCGACCACTGCCTTCTGGAAGGCTCGGAGCTCTATTGTTCAGACAGCACGGCTTGTTTCTGCGGGTTTCCCGGGTTCAGGAGGAGGGAGACACCCATGCTAAGCTCAGGGACAATGGAGGAATTCGTGACCGAAGAGGAAGAGCCGTGGTACGACCAACAGGACCTGGAGCAGGGTAAGACAAGACACCATCCTCCCTCCCCGCAGCATCCCCTCTCTCAGCGGCTGGCGCCGTGTCGGTCAGCTGGCCTCCACTTAACAAAGGCTCTCTGTCATGTAACGAGACGGCCGATGCATCTTTTAAAAGTCCCTCCTCAATTTCAATGCATTCAGACAAACGCTGAAGTAGTTTCTTCCTTGGCAACAATGCATTGAAAGCATGCCAAGCAGGGCCTGGTGTTATGCTCTCAGCATCAGACAGTGTTAAGACTCTCAATGGTAATGAGTCTAATATCTGGGCATATTTATGGAGGATTTAGCATCAATAAATACATTTGATACAGAAAAGGATGCTTTTGAACATCCGGTATTTGTTTATTAAAAAACATGCAGATGTGAGGACCTGCTGCTTTTGAATCTGTTTTGTGTCTTTGGGTTTTGGACTGTTGGTCAGATGAACCGTGCAACTTGAAGATGTCCCCTTGGCTTTTGGACAGTGATGGACACAATGTTACAATTTCATAATACAGAGCCCCTTTTATTGCAAAAGCCTCAGGCTCTCTGCATACACTTTTAACTAAGTGTATTCAATTATTTCAATGGCATGTACCTTTTTATTATAAGCTATTGTTAAAACCTGAGTACACAATATGTCTTTTATAAATTTATAAAATGCTCATCACAGTTTCCCAGGTGCTTTTTTTTAAAAAAATCAATTTTAAATTATTATCGCGATATCATATTGTGACATATCGAAAGTGTCACAATAAGTATGCAATATTTAGTTTATTTTGTGGAGCGATGCATCCTGTCCGTTGGCTGTGTGGCTCAGTTGTGTGTGATTTAGAGCCCGCTTGAAACGCTATAATGGTCATCTTTCATTGGTCAGTTGCTGTGCCACTTGCACATGTTAGTGCACGTCAGCGCTCGGGGCCACTACGTGACAAACACTAAAAAGCGTGAACACGTAATGCCAGTCTTGGCCTCCCTCCACTGGCTACCCGTCCGTTACAGGATAGATTTTAAGATTTCATTGCTTGTTTTTAAGGCCTTCAATGGTCTGGCGCCTCCTTACCTGGCTGATCTCTTATGCCACCTTTCTCCAGTCAGAACGCTGAGGTCAACCAATCAGCTGCTCTTGGACGTCCCGAGATCAAAGCTGAAAAATGAGGGCGATCGAGCCTTTGCAGTAGGTGCCCCCATCCTTTGGAACAACCTCCCCATGCATATTAAAGCTGCACAGACCCTGCATGCTTTTAAATCGCTGCTTAAGACACACCTTTTTGCATTAGCTTTTAACCCTCGTTAACCTGGTTTCTGATGTTTTAAAGTGTTGTTTTGTTTCCCTGTGATTGACTTTGGTTGGAGTAAATTTTACACTTATCTATGTATTTGACATCGACCCTGTTCAGCACTTTGGTCAACTGTTGTTGTTTTTAAATGTGCTATAGAAGTAAAATTGACATTGTGACAAACCCTATGGAGTGTACCATGTGCAGGCGGAGTTTGGAGTCGGACAGATTGAATATTTTTCATTCACAACTGACCTGTGGACCAGCCGCACCACGGAGCTGTATATAAGTCTCACTGTGCACTATAGAGTTATCAATCTATGAATATTGTTACAATGCGTTTCCCTGTAACTTTTGTAGTTTCTTTGTTTAAAAATATTGAAATCAATATCGTAATATTAACAATTTAAATGATCAATACTGCAATATCACATTTTGTCTATATCGTGCAACTTGGTAGTATGTGTCCGGATCTCCCTACTCACAGGCCAGCAGCAAACCTCCAAGTGATGCGTTTAACTTGTCACCCGGAGGTTTGTTGGCTCTGGCCTGTTCGTTGAACTACAGACTGTACTTTAGCATACACAAAGAGTCTAGACGTCGATACCGAACTCAGATGAAACTCTTCCAGGTCAGCTAACCAGACGCCCAGACTCATCTTATTTTAATTGGATAACCAACCAATTCAGAGGATTTCATTGTCAGATTGTAGTATTGTACTATTAGTGTTAGGAAATAAAGTGTCAACAAAAAGAGAAGCTCTTTAGTTTGAAAACAGTTTATTTTGAGATAAATAATAATTGCTCCATTTAAATAAAACTTGCTGCCTAAATTATACCAGAACAGATAAGTCAGTTAGAAAAAAATAAGGGGCTGACCATAGACTGTATTAATATTAATGACCCTGGTTGCAAATGTATTTAGAAGGGAACATGTCAACTTTAAGTGGAGTGATCCTGTAAAAGGTGATCTCCTGTTTCTTATTGGTCTTTTGTCTTATTGGTGCTCAGAAAGAGCTGAGCTAGCTGTTTCACCTTGATTCTAGTCGTTGCGTTAAGCTAAGCTAAGCTAAATGGCTGCTGGCGATAGTTTCACACGCACCATGAAAACATGAGGGTGGTAGCCATCTTCTTTATGCCCCAAAATGTTAAACTCTTCCATTAAGTCTTTTGAGAATGAAGCTCTTCATTTGTGTTCAAATTTAGCAGATGTCAAACTGGGAGAGCACAGTCCCACTGTGGAACGTAGGAGATTTTTTTTGTAGTTACAGCTCCCATTTTAACTCAGAATTCCAAAGCAAACAAACAGGAGGGATGCAGACGTGTAATTAGGATGGGTCTTTGTTTGGCCCTGTTTGTTGGCCCAAGTCCACAAGGAAAATATGTGGCTCTCCCACCTGAGACAAGAGGTTTGTTGGCTTGACGTACATCTGATGAGAAGTGTTTATGCCACATACCAAAGGGTATTAAAGAGCTAAGGTCCCCATGTTGAACATAACATTTTTACTAGATACTACTGTTTTGGCATATAATGCATCAGTGCAGTTTATGGATAAAAAAGCTATTGCACTAAATAATTCATTTCCGGCCACTGAATGTTTCTAGAACCTTTTTTCTCTTACGATGTCGGGTCTGCATCACAGGAAAAGAAGAAGAGGAGAAGTCTTGTTTTTCACATTCCAGTAAATCTCATGGGTCCAAAACAACACTGCCGGTGGAAGCTCTCAGCACATACAGTGTATTATCAGATATGTCGAGATGTGCACGCCTATCTGCATTGAAAAAATTTATAGTATTTATACTTTGTGATTACTTTGTAAAAAGTGCAAGCAAGTTCTCTGAACACACAAACACACTCCTAACTGGTTGCAGGAAATGTATTTGTCATGAATGATGTGATTACGCTAGGGTTCCGGCTTCAGTGGTTTCATCCTGTGTGGCTCAAGCTTCAGGTCAGTGTGCCGCCAACAGACAGTCTGTTGCGAGTGTTGACTTGCTAAGTTGTTTGCTAGTGCAGTGACTTGTCTCGATTGTCTCTTTCCCCCTCTCCCATTTTCACTTTGTTTTCCTTTCTTCTTTTATTCTCGAGTCCCTGAGCTCCCTCTCTGCCAGTGCCAGCTGAATGTGGACACTAACACAGTGTTGTCTGTTTTTTGGTGGAATTTGGTTATACTGTATATAAAAGCTTAGTGGAATGCGTCTTATCTTTTAACATGATCATGTGGTATAGTGACCGAAACATCCATAGGAGGAACATATTGCAGAGAATAGTGAACATGGCCTCAAAAATATAGGGAAGCCACAAAAGCACTTAAGCAGTATTAATGATTAACGCATTACAAACAAAGCTGAGAAAATTTGTAATGACATGTGACATGTAGTGACATGTGACATGAACACGTGGAATTATGTACTTAACAAAAAAGTGTGAAATAACTGAAAACATGTCTTATATTCTAGTTTCTTCAAAGTACCCCCCTTTGCTTTTTTGATAGTGCTGCAAACCCTTGGTGTTCTCTCAATGAGCTTCATGAGGTAGTCACCTGAAATGGTTTCCACTTCACAGGTGGGCCTTGTCAGGGTTAATTAGTGGAATCCTTACCTTATTAATGGAGTTGGGACCATCAGTTGTGTTGTGTTGTGCAGAAGTCAGGCTGATACACAGCCGACAGCCCTATTGGACAACTGTTAGAATTCATATTATGGCAAGAACCAATCAGCAATTAACAGACTAAGAATAAGAACCTATTACTGCCAGAAAAATGAAAGTACTGATTGAAATGATTTTGTAGCTTGAACTCTTTGTTGCTATATCTGCTAATGCTAACTACACAACCCTTCCTCAGCATATTTCAAACAAATCACTTCCTGTGTATCAGAGCAGACATGCTAACTCATCAGGGTTTCTAGTTAAGTCGTACTAGCAGAAAGAGGACTAGGTGGGCTCCTGACTCGCTCAGCCTCCAGGAGGAATCCATTCAGTGGAACCACAGCTGCCGATGCCAGGGCCTCGCAGGAATTCATTAAGCTATCAGTACAGAGGAAGTGTGTGTGAATTAGTCCGTATGGAGCTGTTGGCCACTGCATGCTTAGCTTGCTACTTTAATTGAAGAAGGTGACCAGAAAAGACTGCCAGGTAGAAAGAAGAGAAGCCTGCTTTCAAAACATGCTGTCACTGAAAAATAGAACCTGGCTGATATTTGATTTGTAAGGCTTAAACCAATATTGAGAACTTAGGGATAATATAATATATGAGTCAATACAGATTTCTGTACTGCAATTCCTTGCTACTTCAGCCGACATGTGCTGATAATAATATATCTGTGATAAGCTAAACTCTTCCTGATAATTTATTCGTCGGGTCCCACTGTGTATGGAAACATTTCTTGAAGGATCTTTAACCCTGCATTAACAAGGGGCAGCACAAACAAGCTGTGCACTGACAAGTTATCACATTTTAAGTTGACAAACTTGTTAGCATACAGTTGCCTATTTACACATCAAGCAGTAATGGAGTTCAATTAGCTTTCTTTTGGAGTCGTGTTCCCGGTCACCTGGTCAACTGAAGTCCAATATTCTTCTTTTTTCTCTGTTTTTGGTCTCCACCAACTCCTGAGTGAAATATCTGGCTCTTTAGCTGGTAAATGCTCCACTATGTTCACCAGTTAGATGTGACTGCGTGGTACAGGGCATATAGTGTACAGTGGGTTCATCAGTGCTTTTTAACTGAAAACAGCTGTGACAGGAAAATGATATGAGAGCGCTGCGACTGAAAAATAACTAAAACAATATGCTAAAAGGATGGAATTGTTTTTCACATAACACTGGTTGAGTACACTTGTTCTCTATCTGCTAAGGTTGGGTATTGTAACGGTGCTAATTCAGTACTTTTAAAACTGTGCCTGTGCCTAAACTGTAAATCAATAATTTAAAAAAGAGCACAAAACAAAAGTTGGCGACATTAAAGAATGACTTATGGCCATATGGTCAAATTTTTATAATTTATTTAAAATGTAATAGCAGTAACTTATATCAGCTGTCAATTCCTGTCAAACAACAAAAAGAAGAACCACTACATGGCAGAAGTGTACTTTACAACAACAGCTTGAGTTTATTGATGTGCACTTGAATGCACCATGAGCTTAAAGGGTGCAGACCTTAAGAAGTCCCATAGGTGTTTTTGTTTTACCGTCAACTCTGACTCCGGCAGTGGCCATGGTGTCTCAAAAAGGGCAGCTGGGCTATGCTGTGTCTTTAGCTGCAGACTGTCAAACGTGAGTCTTGGAATCCTTTCCAGTGAAATAAAGCCCCACTTTGGACCTTTTAGCTTTCAGCATTTTAGCTGTGTTCAAGCCAGCTACTAGCTAACTATAGGCTAATGTTACCTGCTGCCAAGTGCTAAAATACAAGACTAAAGTCTTGCTCATTTCGGAGCACCAGATGGTGCGCAGACATTTAAGTGGCACTGAAATGAGGCACTGGACTCTGCGTTGTCATTCTGTATCCAACCCTACTATCTACACTCAATTTAATGTAAATGTTGCAGTGATATACGGTAGGTCAGAGTTGCTGTTAGAAGCTTGTTACTTGGCATCCGTCCAAGTGATCACTATTTATTACTGCGGACAGATCCAGGACTGAAGGAGAGATGACTTTGTTGGCTGTTCACTTTAGTCCTCTGCTTTCTTTCTAAGAGGTTGCAAATCACATCTTGCTGACTCAGACCCAATGTAGGCCATCAATACTGCTGAGTCAGAGCACAGTTAGAATAAAGAACGATGACATTGACTCATCTTACTGTGGAGGTGCTATAACATAACCTATATAGGTCTTTGGAAGCACAAATTAAAACAGTGTGGTGCAATAAAGACAAAGCAATGGACAAGATCAACAACGCACTACTATATAATACATTGAATGTAATTGCCTGCCTTAAAAGTCTCCTGCATGCCAGCATGTTAAACTTCAGCTATTTCTGTGCTAATCGCAGCGGAGAGGTGTCTCTTCAAATGATCTTGGCAACAATCTCTGACATTCATTTTCAGTTAGTGGAGCGAAGATGACCCGCAGGGGGAAGACAGTCTTGCTGTCTTTCCTGCTCTCCTCTCGGTATAATTGAACTGGTCCAGTTCAGACTGAGACAACGTGACGGGGCCCTTTAATCATTCTGTTCCAGACCCTGTTATAACCTCACCTGAAATAGAACAATGCTCTCCATTAATCGGGACAGCGGATCATTTAATTTGTACAGTTGCAGTCTGTCTTCTTTTGTCAGCTTTAGTTCCCCCTTTCCGGTCCTCATATTTCCATCCCTCCTCCCCAGCCTTCTTTTTCCCTATACCTAAAGATTCACTCTTTGTATCCTTCTTGGTCAATCTACATCTCTTCCTGTACTTGTGACTTATTTGTATATCTGCTTCATAATCTCATAATAATTTCTAGACCTCCACTTGGCGGCAGAGCTGGGAAAGACTCTGCTGGAGAGGAACAAAGAGCTGGAGGATTCCCTGCAGCAGATGTACCTCACTAATGAAGAACAAGTGCAAGAGATCGAGGTACAAATGATGGAGTGCTGTCAAGAGGTTGTACGGATTCAGGCAGGATGGGAAGAGACAGGTTTTATTATTATTATTTATGATAGATTTTGAGAATAGTTTTATCTAATATAGGAGTTAATGTCTGCCTCATTAACCTAATCCATGAATTGAATTCATTAATAAAATGAACCACCAACGGTAATAGAAAAATGAGCTCCAGAAAGTAGATTTTGAATTTATTTATTTAATTGTAAAGCAGTATCTTAACGGGTAATACACTGAGCAAAAAATCCTAATAAATCATTGAAAAATGTATCGCATCAAAGGCCCATAAATTGGAAAGTACTGCCCAATTCCTATGGCATCCAATAAGAGCCCTTGTTGCTTCCATGCTGTTCATTGAGATCTGAACTTCTGATACTGTTTCTCCTGTGTGTACATTCCCTGTGTATAGTGGTTGTACATGTACAGACCCATTTCTGTTTGTCTGACAGTACCTGTCGAAGCAGCTGGAGGTTCTTCGGGAAATGAACGAGCAGCATGCCAAAGTGTACGAGCAGCTGGACGGGACGGCCAGAGAGCTGGAACGTACCAACCACACACTGGTGATGGACAGCAAAGGCTCCCAACAAAAGATAGAGAGGCAAGAGCTTTTCTTTTCTCTCTTCTTTCAACCCCACTTTCATTTCCTAAATGCTCTCTTCAGATTCAGAACCAGAAAGGGGTTTATTGCCAAGGAATTTGCCTTGGTGGTTGGTGCATTCACAAACAAACATATTGATAATAAATAGGAAATAAACAATAAATACAGAAACAAATATATATATAAAATAGCTGTTAACATAAGAAAATAGAGGCCGAATGGATTGAGTTCAGCATGTGCAAAACAATATGAGCCATCTTGGATCAAATGTATCAAATCTCTTCCTCCTGGAACAGGTTAACAGGGACCATTGAGACTTTGCAGAACCAGGTGGAGTCTCTCTCAGGCCAGGTGGAGCAGCTTCGCTCCATGGAGCAGCTTCGAGTCAGGAGGGAAAAGAGGGAACGACGCAAGACCATCCACTCTTTCCCTTGCCTGAGGGAGCTTTGCACAGCACCAAGGTACTTACTAATGTTTTCCACAGAGCAGGTGGCAAGTCATCTTTACAGCAATTAAACACACCGCCTGTGAGGAACTAGCTTTATAATCTTTTTGTCAGGTATGAGGATGAGTTTGTAGTGGGCCGGGCTGAGAGCTTCACAGTGGATGTAAAGCGTCCACCATTTGAAGAAGAGAACCAGCATCTGAGGGAGGCGGTGTCTGCTCTACGAGCGGCTGCCCGGACTGAGCGGGGTCGTAGGGAAGGGGTGGAGAGGGAGTGCACCCTCCTTGTTGCAGAGTTCTCCCGCCTGCAGACACGGGTGCAGGTAGGTAGAAATTAAGAATTTTGTGTTCACTAGATGTACTGTACAAAAAATGTTCTGTCAAGAATGAGGGACGGTTGTAAGATATTATTATCTTAAATTGAACTACAATTTTGATTGTCTTTGCTTTTAGGACGCTGAGAGCTGCCAGGCGAGGGTGCGGGAGTTGGAGGTGGAGCTACAGGAGCTGCAGCAGCTACGTCGCGCTCGGACTTTCCTGCTGAGCAGCGAGGACGACGGCGTGGGTCTTACCCAGACTGTCCTCAACAGCACCCCGGAGACGGACACGTTCCTGGAAGTAGAGGTGGAGGAGGCCGGAGGAGGCGTGAGGGAGGAGACAGAAGGTGGAGGAGGAGTGGGAGGGGAGTCTCTTCCTGAGTCCAGCCCCGTGAGAAAAAGCTGCAGCGACACGGCGCTCAACGCCATCGTGGCCCGCGACGCGTCCGGCCGCAGGAGGGGCAGCTACGCCCTCCACGCCAACAGTGTGAGGAAGAGAGGGATGTCCATCCTCAGGGAGGTGGACGAGCAGTACCACGCCTTGCTGGAGAAATATGAGGAGTTGTTAGGGAAGTGTAGGCGCCACGAGGAGAGCCTGTGTCACGCCGGTGTCCAGACTTCCAGACCCGTCTCTCGAGACCCGTCCATGAAAGACTGTGCCATGGGCCCCACCCCAGCGCCTCCCCCTACCCCCACCCAGTCGCCCTCCACCCCTGAGGCCATTGAGAGCATTAGCAAGCAAGTGGAGGCAGTGGATAAGAGGCTGGGACAGAACACTCCAGAGTACAAAGCCCTTTTTAAAGAGATCTTCTCTCGTATCCAGAAGACCAAAATGGATATCAAAGCTACCAAAGCTGCTAAAGCTAGCAAATCTGGCAAATCTGGCAAGTCTGGCAAGTCTGGTAAACAGTAGTGGCACACTGGTTGGCTCCAGAGGGGAAAAATAGTGTGTTATTTCAGTGTTAAGGAGTTTCTGAACAGTGGCTTGGTGGAAACATTCTTATAGAGGGTGCTAAATTCCTCTATAAGCCGCTAAATTCAAGTTCAGTTCAGTTGAGGTCAAATTAGAGCAGTTTAACCTAGAACTGAAATCTCGCAGTTTACTCAACAATCTGATTTGCATGTGATCAATTAAAAAAACTTTGCAGAATGTTAAACTTCAATATTCCACACATCAATAGCTGTGTTGTAATTCTGATTGAACATTAGGCTCTGAATCACATTCAGTCTCCTTTTAAACTGCTGTGTGGACAACATTAGTCTGGTCCATCAGTTTACTTAAAACTGGAAGGGTCGGAAAGGGGTAAGGACAAAAGAACTCGTTATGTCACTTTGATGGACAAAAAGAAAACAAGTCTGTTGCATATATATATATATATATATATATATATATATATATATATATATATATATATATATATATATATATATATATATATATATATATATATATATATATATATATATATATATATATATATATATATATATATATATATATATATATATATATATATATATATATACATGGATGAATTTGTTAAGAACCAGATTGAGTTCACCCCCTTCATATTCTTCTATTCTACTAGCTTCGCTGCCTGACTACTCTAATAATATACTACAATAACAGCAATATGCCTCTCATGAGCCTCACGAGTGCACTAAATGTTAAAAGCTTCACAAATTAACACTAGAAAATTGCATCTCTTTTTTTCTGATGAAACCACGAGTGGAAATCTAAATCTAATATTAACATGACCTGTATCTGTTAAGTTTATTCTAATGGACTCGACTAACATTTGTATAATTACAGTAAGAAAAGACAAAGATTGATCCTCTCGGGCTGCAGTGCTGTCTGTCTCAAAGGAACTCAAGGTGCTAATAATTCTCCCATCTTATATATAACTATACAGATGGACATTGCTCAAAATGGAAACAAGCCTTTAGTGCGGATGATATTAGAGATTTGCGGGACAGCTTTCTTCCTGGTAGCTTGATAGAAAGATTGATACCAGTTTCTGCTCAGTAAATATGAAGCTGGAGCCGGTTAGCCTAACTGGCGACAATAAGGCTGTTCACATTAAGGAGTGTGGTATCAATATTCTCATCTATCTGTCGGCAAGAAAGATTGTATTTCCCTAAGTGTTAAACTGTGTTGAACTAGTGTTGAATACTACAACGCTTGTGCTAACATTCAAAGTGCTCAGATGCCATTAGAGAGTTCAGGTAAAAAGGGACACGAATTGTAAAACTTCAGGAAAGCTAGCTAGACTGAAAATTGAATTTACATTTATGAAATAAATATCTTCTTCCTCCACTGCGTTAAAGTCACTTCAGCTCTCTTATGAGTACTGAAGTGTGTCTTCTACTGGACTACGTGAGCCCATGGGGGCAACAATGAATTAGTCCAATGAGACACAATAAGCATTGTTCAGTCATAGCAGTGAGTGATATCTACAGTATAGGCTATGCTTCAGATTTAGGATTGATGATCCCACTAAATGCTAAAAAGATGCTGTCTTGCAAAAGACAATCTCTGCAGATTAGTTTCACTATTTCCTGGGCATTATGGACACTTGTCACACAGAATATAAAAACCCTGACGTTGAGATGTCTAGTAATGGTTTTGCATCATATATACAGTATACAAAGTTTAGTTTTTTTTTGGGAAACTGTTTTGTTTCTACGTCTAGCAGACCAGGTAATAAAAATAAAAAAAGAATTAAAACAAGATATAACACTTGATTGCCATTGGGATTGTGGAAAAAAGGCCATTGAATGAGGACAGCATGAAGCTGTAAAACACATAGGTGTGTGGATGTGACTACTTTTGAAAGACAAAGGTCCAGTGGTGAAGTGTTGAGACTAGTTTCCTTTCATTTTAGCTAGACAGTAGAACTGTAACCTGTATAAGGCTTATTTTGTCTAACACCTAGCAGTCTTACCAAACTATAAAACTAACCTGCAAACATATTGCACCTTTTTCACAATATACAATATTATGCCTTTTTTTTCTGCGTGAACTCCTATGTATAACCTTTGTTATAATGAATGTTATTACAGCTAATTTTATATCTGATTCTTCATCAAAGTTGAAGTCCTAGCCAAGCTTGAAACCTTTTCACATGTGGCACAGCTGACACCTGAGGGACGCTATACTCGTGTTTGTGGCTAATGTGTGTAAAAGAGTGAAGGATGGATGTTTGCCTGCACCCTGGTACTGAAAACTGAGAGGATTCCTGTTACTCGCTGATCAAATAAAGGTTAGAAATTAGTCTATTGGAGAGCTGGTGTATCAAGCGCATTTGAGGACGCCAAGTCATGCAGAATAGTAGCGTATATAGAGGGAGGAATATGTGTTAGCATAGACAAAACAATGCCAAACCAGAGCCTGTTATCCTTTTAAAGGCTCATGAGGTTTTCTGTACTGTAATTTCTTACCTAATGCACTACACAAATATTTGACGCCTCGTCTTTTGCATATTTAGTATAGCTAAAATGAAATTGACTTGTGTATTTATTTCTCTGTGAATGTTATTATTTTTTTACTTTTTCAGTGCCTATATGTGAATGTCACTAACAAACTGTCAAAATGAACCTATTTAATTTGCTTTACTTTTGTTAACCAGTTAAAATGTGTGCATTATTATTTACGATAGCAGCATTAAAGTTTTGTCTGCTCTGTTATTAGTTCTTTCCATTACTGAATTAAGACCTACGTTACCCTGTTAATAAAGCATAAAATGCATCATGTGTTGTTAAATGGCACTGCGTGGGAAGTACTTTGTAGAAGAAATGCAAGAACACCAGTATCTTTCTGCTGTTAAGTTTTTCTTAAATTGATTCTTAAGAAAAGTCTGTCAGATTTATGACGTGTTCTTAAACCGCAGAATTGTTTGCACCTTTGTTCTATGAATATATAAATAAAACGTCTCCATGGGTACGCGGTAGAATTTACAAAGAATTCTTAGTCACCTATAATAATACTATATGCATGCATTGCCAAAAGAGCGTACTTTTCTAAAATCATTATAGAAAACAAAACTCTAGAACACTGTTTTCTAGTATTGACAGCCTGTTAAATTCTTGATTTGTGCTGCTGGAAAAAGACAAAAAATGGCGTATCACACTAATTTGACAAAAAATATTCAAAACTTTGTGGCTGCAGCCTGGAGCTTCTCGTCTGGTGCGGGTCCAGAACCCACCCAGTCTTCCAGGGAGACAGGTAAGTGTTTTGAGCAGCACATCCCTTTGGGACCACCTAATAGAATTTCTGTCTTATCCTCATTTAACCCTATAAGGTTATTATTCATCCATGTATTTATGGCCGACTAGATCACTTGGTTCAACAAATAAGCAAATGTACAATTGTGTATCATCAGCATAGTGTCATGGTTGAACATTTTTGTATGTACGTTTTTGTTCGTTTTTGTATGTATGTTCTGTTTCCTGTTTTATCTTGAAGTCCCTTTTTCCCACCCTATTGTCGTCTTCCAAAACTATCTAAAATCCCCAAATTATACCGACAATCAAGGAACTATCATACTGTTCAACGATGAATACCCTTGCCCTCCACAATTCTTGTCAAAAATGGGTTATCTCAAGTTGTCAGTGAAATTCAGTCAGGGTTTCCAAATGAACAGTAACATCTGTATTATCCTAGATTTAGCTAGATTAGAGTGAAATGACTGAAGGTCAGGGTTTAATTTTATTACTCGATACACAAAGAAAACCGTTACGCAGACCACAGTATTGATGTAGTATTTATACAGTATACGGGACGTCTTTCGTCAATCGGACCGCGTGGCCTAATGGATAAGGCGTCTGACTTCGGATCAGAAGATTGAGGGTTCGAGTCCCTTCGTGGTCGTCCTTTTCGCTTGCAGCAGCATTTAAGAAACAGGTCCATCTATTTTGTCGTTTTGAAGATTTTCTGGCTGTGCTTTTCTAATTATTGAGGGTGATTAAAGGCTTTAGAATTTAATGTCATTTAAGAAGCTGTTTTGGAAAATAATTTACAGAAAAGACTGTACATGATTAACAATGTCCAAATTCCATATACTGTATATAAATGTAAATTCACAGGTAAGAAATCGAGTTGTCGAGCAGTCTGGAGTTAACACTCAACTTTCAACATTTTTATAGATCTTTATCCCCCCTAGCGTTAAACTTGTGTTTCACTGATTTTGTTTCTTTTTTCCCGTTACTTGGTCTTTAGAGAGAAAAAAAACAAGGGCCCATCTCTTGAAGTGTGTTTACTGGTGAACTCCCTTGAACATCTATGTCTTTATTATAAGAAATAAGAGTAGTAGTGTAGCAGTAACGTTACAGTAGGCTGCACTTTTTTAATCATTGGAAGTAAATTCTAGGACGCAACAGCTTCGTGACCAAGGAAGGAGCGTGGACAGATCTTCACAATATTTTCTACTCCGTATGTCTGATGGACGACAAGCACGACAAGCGAAGTGTGATTACCAATTGTGAATTAACGTTATTTTTATTTGTTAAACGCTAATGTTGAAATTCTGTTCTCTTGAATTGTACAGAAAAGTTAACGTTAGCAACCACAGTGTGAGTAAGTTACGTTAACTTTAATAGTCTTAAAAGCGCTACAAACAATAATTTGTTAACTTTAGCTTATGATAGCTTGCTAATAGTAAACTTTTAAAATTAAACTGTAGTGTATTTTTTTAGAAATTAGTATATGGGTGGAATTAAGCTTTACAACGTGTGTGCTCATCCTATTCGCAAGGTGACGCTGTAACGTTAGTAAAAGGCTTTGGTCTTACAAATCTTCCGTACTCCTGGAAAGTACTGTTCAGAAATAAAGCTATGGCTAACTCTGCTATGCGGAAGCAGAGTGGCGCAGCGGAAGCGTGCTGGGCCCATAACCCAGAGGTCGATGGATCGAAACCATCCTCTGCTAGGTTTTTTATTTTTTCATTTTTTTCCGGCTTTTTATTGACACATATCTGCACAGCGGAAGCAAAGACTTCATTATATTTACAACCTCTTGGCGGAAGCCTTTTGCCAGAAATCGACGGTTCGAAACCATTCTGTGCCAGGTTTTTCATTTATTTCCGTCCATATATTGACAACTTATTTGAGTTACAACAATAATTGTCATATCTGCTTTAAATTAGCATTCTTTTATCCTTTCCTTGCATTCAGTCAATTCAGTAAGTTCTGCTGTACTGGAATACTGGTGTATTCCGTGACCGATATTGCCACTGTAAATCATATTTTATGACAAAGGCTACTTAATTGTAATAGGTAACCTAGGTATATTTGCAAAAATCTTTTGATAGCTATTATTTTGTTGTACAGGAAATTGTGACCCATGAGATGCTGTCATATCATGGAGAACGAAAAATAAATAAATATAAACACATGCACATACACACAAATATTAAAGTGCATTACTCAAGATAGAACTTCAATTCTTGTGTAAATTAATACTGACATATTGACTCGGCCAGCAATTTTCTGCCATGCCCGCTCACTTTCTTTTGCTGCTTTTCTTTTTCTTAAATATACTATATGTTCATATTTTGCACAAGCATTCATTAATATTTCTAACTCCACTGGGGAGAATGCTAGTGCACACACTCTACCCAGGGTTAACTTAACTCAGAGTTAATTGAGCTAATAGTTAGCACTTGTTCTGTAGTCTATATGGATGACGTGTCGACCCAGAGTTCAGGTTTGAACTCAGAGTTTGTTAAACCTGTTTTCTAAAATACCCCTCTATACACTAAAATGTGTGCTATCACACCTATCTTTTTCACCCTTAATATCTGAATATACAAGGTTGAAATGTTTGGTTAGCAGATATTAAAATAAAGCATGCAATAGAGTATGATAAATATGTGTCCAGTGGCAACACCGCTGAGCATCCAATGCAGGGATACCTCACAAAATGCAGTTTAACACCACCAGTCAACAGTAGCAGTTGTTTATTATAATACTTACACTGGTCTGCATACTTCTGGTATATAGTTACAAAAATGTTGCAATTAACTTTATTGTACAAAAAATTAAAGTTCAAATAATGACCATATAAATTATATGTAATTATTGACAATACAATCATGGGAGGTAGAAAGGTAACACTCTATCTATTAGTCAAAATCTACTCGTCTGCTGTTCTTGGTAGCTGAATGGATCTTCTTCTGTTTGAGTCGCTCCTTGTTCCCCTTATCTAACCTGCACAACACATTTCACATCAAGACACATATAAGACTCATTCATAATCAAGGTGGATATAAAACAATGTTGTCTACTACTGGGGAAATACCTGGCTGCCCTAAGAGCTACGTCTTCTGCTGTTGGTTCATGTGGCTTCTCGCTGGCCTCAGATATGATGGCAGAAATCTTCTGGATACAATCAGAAAGGTTTCTCTGTTGACTCCTGCTCAGCTCTGAGGTCACCAGCAGCTCCCCGGCCTTATTGATGCGCTTTTTGTTCTGTGCCACAAAGCAGAGAATGTGTACAATTAGTTTGAATAGTTACGGATTCAAAATGACAGGGATAAAAATAATAGGCCGTTCAGATACTAATAGAACTCCATGACTTTTATTTGGGAAACTACAAAAGTGTTCACATAAGTGTTGCAATCAACAATTCAGGCTTTTATCCGGATTCCACAGCATCTGAAAACAAACCTTTTCCAAGATGTTCTGTCGAACATCTTCTGGGATCCAATCGGCTGTTTGCACATGGAATCGGACCTCTGCTTTTGTGCTGACTGTGGATTGAGATGTCATTGATCACAGACATATACTGTGCTTGATAGAACAGAGATTCAAGATTCAAGTCACTTGGGCATGCATGCTAAATATAATTAAGTTCAACTTTGACAACCTTTATTGACATGCTGACCACCGGGTCCACTGCTTCTGCTGTACGATACTGTCAGGCGGTCTGAGAGGAGGAGCAAGGAGAACACATATATTGTTGTAAAATACAAATACAAAAAGAAAATGAAATACTTTCTTATTCTGCTTAGTGAAACTATATTTCTGTATTTACCCACTGGAATGTGCACTTGGGTGTCCTGAAAATAAAAAAATACGTATTTTTGCTCTACTGTGCATCCAGGATAAGTCCATTATACTGTTGTAGACATCAGACTATGATACAGTAGCCTTTATTTACATAGCTAAATGAATGTATTGATTTATTTGTTCTCATCTCAGTTCTTTTTCATGGAGAGAATGTCACAACAAAGTCCATTTACAAGTCTGACCACAGTGCCACAACATTGACTTCTGCAGTTTTGTGAATGAAAAAAGCTTACTACAGCTTCTTGAAATTCTAGGCAAGTACAGGTTAGTACAGAAAGACTAGGCTTAGTACAGCTTCTAGAAAGTCTAGGCTAGGCTAGAAATCCTGCATCCTGCAATAATTGGGTGCTTATTAATTTGGTTTAACCATATTATTGCAGTGTGACCCATTTTCCCTGAATTGGTCACAGTGTTTGGAGCTCAACTCCTTAGATCGCTATACAAAGTATTTTATGTTTAAACAAATCCTGTGTATTTGTAATAACGCCACGAGTTCGATTCCCACTGGGGCTAGCATGATGGGCTTGTTTAATCCAGTCCGGGTTATAATGGATTTTAGCGTGATTCTTAATCGAAGGCTGCGTTTAGGGTTATTTAACTGACCTGTGTGGTGTCTGCCCCTCGGCTCCCGTAACCAGCGCTCAGCTGTATCGTCTTGTTAATGTCTCTTATTACAACATTCCTTAGTTTTACTTGCTGTGGAATCAACTTTATTCCTGCACTACGACAGAGTGGTAAATAGCAACGACGTGCTATGTGCGCCGCCATGTTGGACTAACGTCATTGTTGCCCGTATGGTTGTGGCCCATGAACTACTTTCGCATCGCCAGACCTATCTCCACAGCGCTGAGACGTCCCCACGTCATGTAGATTGCTGCTGCGAAAATGTATTTATATATGTATGACACTTTCAATTATTGTGTGGATATAGGATTTAGGTAAACCGACAGACTTGCATGCTGCCAAAACGCATAAAGTTAGGTTCCACCGAGATTTGAACTCGGATCGCTGGATTCAGAGTCCAGAGTGCTAACCATTACACCATGGAACCGGTATGAGCCAGGATGTCCATGGATAACAATATAATGTAAATTAAAAATGGATTATTTATTTTTTTGATTACTAGGGAAAAACTATCATGCCACGTGAAAACTAAATTGACAACAAAAACATTCATACATTCAATGACACACAGAGTGTGTCAAATGTCAATTAAATAGTTTAGAATACAATAACTGTCTCCTGAGTGAATCTTTTAACGCAGTTCGTCACAATATGTATTATGGCAAAAAAGGTTCAAAGGGATCGAATTAATTTAAAAATGCCAATCATTGCAGAAACTGATGGATGAGATGACTGAAGGACATGCAGTGTCACAATTGTAAGCTCTTGATTTATTATACCATACAGTACAGATAATTGGATTTTTTAAAATTCCACATTTCAGTTGTGTTTTACGTTACCTGAAAGCAAAAAAGTACAGATTAGGAGGATGGACTGTCCCATTTTCAGTTTAGTATTAGATAAGCACACAAAGAATTCCTCAACACCTGCCAAGAGTAAAATATTAGTTAAATATAAAGAGAAAGAAAATACCGGAACTATTGTATGGTGAGCTCTCTGTTGCATTAGGGTAACACTAGCGGACCGACATGTACTTGTTTTCGTTTTCAAACAAACCATTCTCCGTTTAGCTATGCTTATTGTTACCTAAACTTTTTATTTTTATTTTTATTAGTAACGTTAGTTATATAGTAATATGTTGCTATATTAACGTAACTAACATTAGCATAACAATGGTAGTGTTTGTGATACGGGATTACGTTAGCTAGCTAGCATTTTTAGGTATGGCTTTAGAGTATTTTTAGCTAACGTTACGTTTAGCTAGATAGCTAGTATGCTAGTCACGCAATAATACGAGTCTGCTAGCTGTCGTTAACCGCATTAGATACATCTAATATGTTCAAGCTTTCTGTTGACACGTCGAAAAACGCAACACTGTATATGTCCGCTACATTTTAGCTTGGTCTTAACTGACCTCAAATAAGGTGACGTTAGCGGATACACTCTCACCCAGTACTCATCTAACGTTAGCGTGTGTAAGGTTCAACGTTAGCTAGCTACACGCCAACGTTAGATGAGTAACGTTACAAAATTATTTTGGCTATATTAAGCAACGTAGGAAAGGGACGTTTGAGTTGCCAGCCAGTGTAGCTACTGCTTTGGCCAAGTCAGGCATAACTTGAAGTGAAGCATTGCTCAAGAGAATCCTATCAAGTTTATAGTGGCAGCAAGTTAATTACCTTCAGTGAGATACTCAGTCTTGTTTACTTGCAAAATGCCTGGCCTCATGGTGTTCGGCCGGCGGTGGGGGATCGCCAGTGACGACCTTGTTTTCCCCGGCTCCTTTGAACTGTTCGTCCGTGTGCTTTGGTATGTTGAAACCTTCCTGAATATCTGTGATACACAGGACTTTGGCCAACTTACGTCCAACTTTTTAAGCCTAATGACAACATTTAATGCCTCTGCTCTTGTCCTCTGTTGCTGTTTTCTCCTTAGGTGGATTGGCACCATGGTCCTCTTCATTCATCACAAGGGTCATTTTGATTGTAATGGGAGAGGAGTTCTTCATAGCTATCTGGTTGGACTGTTGGTTGTGCTGGCGCTCATCATCCTGTCACTTTGTGCTATTGTTTACGTCAGTGCCCAAGGTAAATCAGTTGTGGTTTAAAGATAACTAGGCATGCACAACTGCAGGAGTGGAAATAACAGGTCACAATGATCAGAAAGCACTTCATGTTTGTTTCACACAATTTTTCCCTAAGCAGCAATAGTGTCAAAATACAGGTTATTCGGTAAGACCAATGCTGTACTACACAAAATACTGTTTAGGAAAATGGTGGTAAACAATTTAAAACAAAGTTCACAAAATGTAACTCCTTTTTAGTGCATAGAAAACATGTACACAAGTGGCATTGTTTTATGACATTGAGGGTAAAAATTCTAACCTTTAGTTTACTCTGACACCCTTTGCAACATCATAATTATCCTCTGGATTGCAGCTCATTAAACATCCACTTGTAACAGGTGTAAAGCACAGGTACATTATTTGTTGATGATTACACCGATATCTATGATTTATTCACAGGAACTATTACAAACCCCGGCCCACGGCGTTCTATCCCTGCGCTGGTGTACCTTCGAGCTATCCTGTACATCCCTGAGCTGGTGTGGGCCTGTCTGGGTGCTGTCTGGGTGTCTGATGACAGCAAAGGCTGCGATCCCGCCACAGTGGGTGCTGTCATCGCAGCAGTGGTTGCCAGGTATAGGTTGTTTAAGGTTATGAGTTCATAGTTTCATCAATTTATAATTGTTAAATGTTAAAGCGGTTTTGATTCAGCATCTTTTCTTTTCTGTCACAACAGCTGGATCATCCTGCTGTTCACTGGGTTGGGCGTGGTATTTGTGTTTGACCCAATGGGGAACCCCCGTCCTCAGCCTGCTGCCATGGAGCCACTTGGAGTAAGAGACCTGCAGAGCAACGAGGGCACCCAGTTCTTCTCCACAGCTCGCTCTCTGGCTGTCAAGGTGTGGGAAAACAGGCTGCGGCTCCTGTGCTGTTGTCTGCCGCAGGACGAAAGCCACCGAGCAGCGTTCTCCAGCATCGCACAGCTCGTCGGTGGATTCTTTTCTGTGAGGGACACTTTCTCTCTCTTGTTTGTGATGTCCTTTAAATCTGGCAGTTAGAGGGTTTGTGCAAACTGCACTAAGTCAGAAAGACTAAAGGCAAATTGTGTTGGTGTGAAATATACAAGAACTGTCTAGTGTTATAATGCTTTTCGGCATTGTGTTTGTGTGTGTTGCAGGACACAGACCTGGTCCCCAGTGACATAGCAGCTGGTTTGGCTCTGCTGCACCAGGAGCAGGATAAAATGGAGCAAAGTAGAGACCCAGACGTCACGGTCGATCACAGCCCCTCCTCTCCCATCGTAAGTACCGGAGTATGTCGGTCATGTAGGTAAAAGGCAAAAACGCAGGTCTTTCCATTCATTTTGAATGGGGGTAGTGGGTTTAGACTGCAGCGGGGACACTCAGAAATACGCAGCGGTTGTCATTCAATCCCCAGACCGACAGGCTAAAATCTGGGTGAGGAAAGTGAAAGAGCAGCGCTTGTCCCTCCCTCATTACCACCACTGAGGTGCCCTTGAGCAAGACCCTCAACCGCTCCAGTGGAGCTGCTGAGTGGCAGCAGATCAGACTGTGGCTGTACCGGGCAGCTTCCAGGTATGAATGTGTAACTGTGTGACTGTGACAGCTCGTTGTTGCAAATGAGAATTCGCTCGTCTCTCTTCTTTCTCTTGTGTGAAATAAAGCTGCCTTCAAGTGCGGTTGGAAACGTCGAAATCTAATGGAAAATAGTAACTGAAATATTAAGTCTACTTGTGTGTTTAAAAACACAACAGGATGTCACACAAATGGGCTGTTTTTATTGATACCCCCCTCCCCCCATGCAAGTCTGTAATACAGTGTTGATTATTTAAAAATGTTTCTTCCTGTATATCTTTTAATGTTTTAAAGGGAGAAGATTTGGAAACGGAGTTGGAGAAAGCAGCTCACTGTATGCGATTTGCTGCTGCAGCCTATGGCTGGCCGCTGTACGTTTACTCCAACATCCTGACTGGGCCCTGCAAACTTAGTGGAGACTGGTAAGACCTTTACTTATGTGAGTTAATGGGAACCTGTCTAAGTCACAAGACCACTTAGGTTAGGTTAACAGCTGCTGACTAAATGTAGAAACATGCTGTCCCAAGAAGCATCAACAGTTGATGAAGAAAAGGTTGCATTGTTTCCTGCTTCTAGAATAAGGTGTTTCAGAAACATCCAAATATTCTTGGGACAGCAGATAGTCTGGGCATTACAAAAAAAGTACAAACTTAACAGCTTGATCCCATTTTGATTCAAGTCAGAATGTGTTTGTGTGCATCAGCTGTAGAGGTCGTGCAGTTGAGTATGAAATCGTCGGAGGGGACCACCTGGGCTGTCATTTTTCATCCATCCTGCACAGCACTGGTTTGCAGTACAGAGACTTCATCTATGTCAGCTTCCACAACCAGGTAGGAATTTCACTAGTTCTTCTTGTGAGGAATACTCCTATGTTCCAAAATGTCCCTCAGTTTCAGCTGCCTGCTCCTGTCCAACAGTCTCAGTAATTCAAAAGTGTCATGCGTATTCTCTTCGTTCCAGATCTATGAGATCCCCTTCTACGTGGCTCTGGATCATAAGAGAGAGGCTGTTCTTGTGGCTGTCAGAGGGACACTGTCACTGAGGGTGAGTTGGGACTCCTAACAAATCTTTTTTGTTGTTGTGAATAGTGGATTATAAAAAATGCATTAATAATAATAATACATTTATTTTATATTAGAGCCCGACCCGAGGCCGATGCCGATACAAATGCTTAGTTATTTAAAAATCCGATATATCGGTCTATATATATATATATATATATATATATATATATATATATATATATATAGAGATCTCCGATCTCGCGAGGCGAGATGCCGAGGTGACTCGTGAGGCGATGTGATGACAGCGTGATGGAGCGTGAAATTACTATTGAAGATCCCCTGCCACTTTTAAATCATTTGTGTGGCAACATTAACCCTAACCCTATTTTTCTGTTATTTACACATTTATTTTATTTATACTGTTTATTTTTTATGTCGGTTTGTGGAAAGGAGTAGATTTCTCCTGTGAAATTGTATTGGTAGAGTTTAAAAACATTTTGCAGTGTTTGCAACTGCATATAATTCATTAAAATAGTAAAAAAAGTTAAATAACATTCATCATTAATAGTTGATTTCAAAATGCACCTAAATTGTTTTGCATTTTGTGATTTTTCAGTTGAATAAAAACTATTTTCCATTCATATATTTCATCGAGGATTTCTTTAGTCTAACCCAATCTCGTGATAGTAAGCGTATAATATATATATATATATATATATATATATATATATATATATATATATATATATATATATATATATTTAAAAAAAATAATAATCCAGAAACGTGTAAGAAGACAGATTTCCATAACATTAGTTATTTGTAGTTATTTGAGTTCTCACTAAAATAATATAATTGTTTTATTGTCACAACAGAACATCAAAATATATTAAAGTTCTGATAAATAAAATGTATAAAAATACAAACTTAAGATATGAAACTTAAAGGCCTTTGAACAAAAACACAATAACAAAAAACAAAAAAAACAGTGTTGCCAACAGGAACGTTGTAGAGCGTCCTCTGGTGGACAAACAAGCAACACCAACGCTCATAACATGATTGTATGTCCGTTTTATTTATTTTTTAAATATTAATTTATCAGAATCATTTATTTGTCATTTGAAATTATTGTAATAGATGAATATTAAAAAAATAAATGTATACTGTATATTATTTTATCGGCCATTATAAATGCCGATACCGATAGTTTGGGAAATCCCTAATATTTGGCCCTATTTTATATAGCGCTTTAAAGAGTACTTAACAAGGCACTTTACAAAGTAAGACAAAGAAAAACAATAACAAGTACAACAGAAATAGTAATAAACATTAAAAAGCAGGATAAAATGGTGTTGTTGTGCTGGAGTGAGTCAGCAGACGGGTGGGTGAGGTTTTAGATATATATTTGGGGGTATTTTGATGGGTGCGCAGTTGTTTGCTTATATATTATTTTTATAGTGTTTATGTTAGATGGTTGGTGTTTTCATTTGCACCTTTTAATTTGTTTGTGAACATTTGCAAAATGTATTACTTTGCATGTGTGACCATGAAAGTCTAAAATCTACTTTTATACTTCCTTCTCTAGTAGTGTAAGTCACATATGACACCCGGAACCATGAACTCAATCACGCCATTGTGTGTATTTGAAAAAAGAGCGTGATTATTATTTTTTTCCTCAGTATTACCATTAGTCTTTCTGTACAACTGCTGTGCATTTGTGTGTTATATGCCCGCTTCCTCTTTACGTTCAGAATCACTTCTCTATTTGTACAGATGACTCAGTAACTCATAGTGTGGAAGGGGACTGATAAATATAGGTGCCATTTGGTCTGTATCTGATGACATGTGATGTGATGTGAAGAAATTAAAATAGCTGTCGTTTAGAAAAAGAAGAATTGAGTGTGGTAAAGGAGGCAGGTGGATAAGAGTATCCACCCATGTCTACATATAAACAGTGAAAGATTTATTGAGGTGATTTGGTTGAAACATACTAGAATTGTTATGCTTTTGTCCTTACATTAATTCCAATCAAAGCATTTCTTTCAACAGCTAAAGATTTTTCTTCATGTAGCCTTTAACTTTTGCCTTGGACACAGGGTCTGATATGAGGCCAGTCTGTTTCCCAGTTTCTTGTTAATTTCACTCAGTGTCTGTCCTACAGGATGTCCTAACAGACCTTTCTGCTGAATGTGAGAACCTGCCTATAGAAGGAGTGTCTGGGGCCTGCTACGCTCACAAGGTGAATGTGCATTTAAACACAGAACTCTCAGTCTGCTTTAAGTAGAAGTGTTTAATGTGTAACGTGTGATCCAGTAGAGATCAATGCTGCTGCTTTGTCCCTGACTCCTGTAGGGTATGTGCCAGGCGGCTGGTTACATATACAAGAAGCTGGTCGATGATGGCATCCTGAACCAGGCGTTCTCCATTGCACCGGTAAGAAATGTAACGGAGGTTGCAAATGCTGATGATTCTCCTCAGGAAGGAACTGGTTTGGTTGGACAGATAGTCTAGCTAGCAGATATCTGAGGACCAGGTAACCATAGTCCTCAGATTGGACAGATAGTCTAGCTGGCTGTCTGGATTTACCCTGCAGAGACCTGAGGACCAGGTAACCATAGTCCTCAGATTGGACAGATAGTCTAGCTAGCTGTCTGGATTTACCCTGCAGAGATCTGAGGACCAGGTAACCATAGTCCTCAGATTGGACAGATAGTCTAGCTAGCTGTCTGGATTTACCCTGCAGAGATCTGAGGACCAGGTAACCATAGTCCTCAGAAATCCACCAGAGTTTAGAATTCCAACACAAAGAAAGTGGAAGGAAGCGACTTCGGTGAAAATGCATACATCTGGCAGAATTTCCTGCGGCACCGGAGCAATCCGGGAAGTGGCTTAGGATATAGACTACTCTTCTGATAAAAAACATTTTGCTTTCTACTCAGTGCACTTCCATGAAGAATTTCCATTCTATATACTGTATTTGTTAATCATTTATTGTCAAGAAATAACATCAACTTTGCATAAGTAATAGATCATAACCAATCCTCTAATGTGTTTCTATGTTTGTAGGAGTATAAACTGGTTATCACAGGTCACAGTCTGGGGGCTGGAACAGCATCACTGCTAGCTATCCTCTTGCGCAATTCCTTCCCCACCCTGCAGTGCTACTCATTCTCTCCGCCAGGGGGGCTCCTGAGGTAAGGAAGATTATACTGTAACACTTGGCAAGTGCAACCAGCTGAGAGTGGATAGAACTGGGCTGGCCTCCTGGTTTTAAAGTAAAAGTTACTGTTAATTCAAAATGCTCTTAAGCCACCTAGTCATTATGCATATTTGTTGGAAATGGAGAGTTGTGTCTAAGATTTCTTTGTTCATACTAGACATGTATTATTAAAATAAATCATGATTGCATGCATAAAAATGTTTAAAATGTTAAATTATCATTGAAGTTGTTTTCCAAAACTTTGTCTATCTTTGAGCCCTTATTAGGAGTATGATTTTAGAGGTCTGACTTAAAACATGCAGTGTATATACACATAAAGAACAGTGCATGCTGTTAGTTATTGGACTGATCTAACTATGTTTTCTGTTTTTTATTTTATCTATATGCAGTAAAGCCTTAGCTGATTACTCCAAGGACTTTGTGGTATCGGTTGTGCTGGGAAAGGATTTGGTTCCAAGGTTAGAATGATGTTTTTTGTGTTTTACATAATACGTGTCTTAGCCTTTAGATGCTGTTTAAGTTTCAATTCATAATTAGGGCTGTCGGCATCAACGCGTTAATCACGATGAGATTACAGACCGAACATAACGCATTATAATTGTGTTCATCTCATTAATTGCACTAAAGATTCTTTATTTTACACCGTCACTGGTGCTGTTACCAAATAATCTTTGCTAGGGAGAATTGCTATGCTCTAGCATTTTTGGCTCATAGTATTTTGACTCTTTGAGGTACCTTTACTTGTTGTCAAGCTGCCACAGATACTTCCTACCTTCTGCTGCAGCTGTGAAGATGAACAACAGAGTTCTGAATGGCGCGCTTTACTTAAAAAAAAAAACTCCCAGAAGGCTCCGTCATCAAGTCAAAAGCAATATGAACCAAAAATATCACCAAAACACTTCAAGTTTAAGATACCATCTACGAGCTAAGCATACAGCTAGTACAGCTAATTGCTTGATGCTAGCAAACTCAGGCAAAGCACTATTTGGAGAGTGCAAGTTGCTACAGACCTGTGGATGAAAATTAACTAAAGTGCTTGCAAAATGGGTGACAACTAACTGCAGACCATCTTGTCATCTTGTGCATAATTTATTTTTACTAGGGATGTAATGGTATAAAAATGTAACTTCACGGTTATAGTGACCAAAATTATCCCAGTTTTCAGTATTATCGTGGTATTTCTTTAAAAGTGTGTTCAATGCCTTCAGACTTATTCCTCTCAGAGGGCTGATAAATGTCCTGAGCGCTGTCATCTTCTCCTTCCGCCATGCAATGCACCTAGCGGCAACTTCAGGAGACCACACCGTGGTAGTCCACCGTTCTAATAATGTTTTAAAGGAAACTGTAGTTGTTATCTTCAACATTTTATCGAGGTTTACCGTTAAACCGGTAATCGTTACATCCCTAATTTTTATATTTTTAAAAAGCAAGCTTAAGGCAAGCTACTGTATATTTCTGAAGACATTGATTGTGTTACCTCAGTCTCCTTGCACATCTTTTGATTTGAAATGATCAACTAAATCTAAAAGTTCATAAAGTAACTTTCTTTGCATTCATTTGATTCCCATTCAAGATACACTGGTAGGAATTGGTTAACATTGATAATGCAGACTTAAAAACAGTTATGAAATGTTAATACTGGTTAGAGCAATTTTTTTTACTGTGGAACACTGAGGGTAAATATATGTTTGTGTGTAAGCAGCAACGAAAGACCAATATGAATGTGGTGTGGTGGTGCGCAGACTCCTAAAGACTACTGCGTGATGGAGACTCTATGTTTGGCTCTGCCCTGTTATTACAGGCACGGAGAAAGGGAAAACGAGAGCAACTTACACGCTTCTTTTTCCTCCGATGTTTTTTTTTTTTTAAAGTGCATTATTCCCTCTTATAATCAATCTCCTTTCTGTACAGATTGAGCATTCCCAATATGGAGGATCTGAAGAGAAGGATTCTTAAAATAGTTTCAAACTGCAATAAGCCCAAGGTAAGAACCATTCAAAGCACTAAGCTGAAAGTCTCTTTTTCAATAATGTACCTCCTTTGAAATATGTATTCATCACACAAACATTTTGTAGCAAAAACAACACCTTTTTAGGAATTATGCATGACTGAAATTTTTTTAATTAACATTTTCAAAAATCTCATGTACACCCTGCAGTTCTCCAAAGTACCCTTAGGGGTACACGTACCCCCATTTGAGAAACACTGTCTTAAGTCACTGCCATTTAAAAATAATAATTTTGTGTGTGTTTCAGTACCGCATCCTGCTGCAGGGATGTTGGTACGAGCTCTTCGGAGGAGACCCTGATGACTTCCCCACTGAGATGGACAACAGGAGGGAGGAGGAGCTTAGCCAGCCACTGTTGGGGGAGGAGTCACTGATGATTCGCCACTCATCATCCTATCAGAGCCTGGCGTCTGATGACTCACCTGCCCATACTGCTGCCCACTTACCTCTCTTCTTGCCCGGGAGAATTCTGCATATCACAGAAGATGGGCCGTCACGGAGGTCTGTCTACAAATATATTTAATCTCTGAATTCCCTTCATAACAGATTTACAAGCTGATAAGTAGACATACATGTTTATGGGCCACCCCTAATAGTGATTAGAACTATATATATATATATATATATATATATATATATATATAAAAACGTGGCTTCTTTTTCAGGACACTGTATTTTAAAGATACTTTTGTAAAAATCCAAATAACTCGAGATCTTCATTGTAAAAGGTTCAAACAAAGTTTTCCATGCTTGTTCAATGATCCATAAATAATTAATGAACATGCACCTGTTGAACGTTTGAAAAGACAGCTTAAGGGCAGTAGGCAATTAAGGTCACAGTTGAAAGTAAAGTGACCTTTCTATTGACTCTGAAAAACACCAAAAGAAAGACGCCCAGGGTACCCGGTTAATCTGATGAACGTGCTGGAATGGCGGTGGAACGGCTGTGTTCCGACTCCGGCACAGATCCGGCTGTAAGGAGCAGATACACAGAGCTTTTATTTTTGACGGACGCTGGAGAGCTCTGCAGCAATTCAGCACACGGCAGATAGTGCGGGACAGGAAGTCTAGCACAGAACCAAAATAAAACATCCGGTTAATTTTCAAAATAAAATAGTGTGCTCACGGCGGATCATATCTCCTGCACTACACCTTGAAAACAGCGCAGAGTTGTTTCCCCTCTACTCCTCTAGATGGAAACAAACTGTTTTGTGGTTCTGTTCTACATGAATTCACGGGATCTTGTGGGTCCTCGTGACTTCAGCTGTCAGTCATGGCCGCAGCCATTCCACAAATCCGGACCTGGTTGGTGTTGATGGACGGCGGAGCACGGAGCCGATCCACAGTCATTCTGCAACCTCGGTTAGGCATGGTGCAAGGAGGCATGAGGACAGCAGATGTGGTCAGGGCTGAATTCATACACACTGTGGCAGTCGTCAGACAGAGCGGCGAAAACGCAGGTCTTTTTTTCCATTTCATTTTGAAAGGGGGTGGCTGCAGCGGGGGGTGGAGTTGCAGGAGCTGAAAAAACTGTAGCGGCCTGCAGCGAAAAGTTGAGACCGATTCAACTTTTGCAGAAATGCATCCCGACGTCACGCTGCCGTTTTCAATCATGTGTGAGTCCGTTTTGTCAGTCCCTTTGGAGGCAGTGTGAGAGTCTCGCACAGCAAACAGGAAACATCACTGCCTCTATAGCTGCCACAAGAAAGTCTGAAAACAAGAAAGCACGTTGAACGTAACAAAATACACAAGCACTTAGACGCCCAGACATTTGTGTACCAGCTGCGAGTTCTGTCCAACAACAATGCACTTTCTCTGTGAAATGAAGCTGCCTTCAAGTGTGGTCGGTAATGTAGAAATCTGACGATGTAACGGAAAACAGTGCTTAAAGCCTTCTTGCGCTACATTGAGGGGGTTAACGAACACAACAGGATATCAGACAAATGGGCCATCCTTGGTCTGAATGTGCAGGAGCGGTGTCAAGCAGTATATAATACACATTTGAACTACATTCATTTATTTCTCTTTAACTGATGCCTCAGCTCCTTTTAAATCCTTTCTGGTCTCAGGTTCAGTGCCGAACAAAAATAAAAATCCTATTTAGCTCTTCTAAGTTCCACAACTTCATCCTGTTGATATACAATTTCTTTCAACTGCTTTCAGTGATCAGTGTTGACACTTCTTACAGTTTATACACTTTAACTACTGCACAGTTCATCACCTACAACTGACTTTTCTCCTTTCAGTGCTTGGAATTTTATCTAATCTTCAGCTCCTTGCATCACTTAATACAGTGCTTGCCCTTAAACCTCTTTCAGCACTTCCACTTGAACATTTTTTTGGTAGTTGTATTTTGAGATCCACTTCAAATACAACTTTTCCAGTATTTGATCTATTTTGCTGGAAGTCTCATGGACACCTATGTAACAACATATTGTACAACCTGAATACTGGACGTGTATTGGGTGGAAAGAGGAGAATTGTGAGTTGGATTTGCTACCAAATTCTTTCTTTCTCTTTTTTTCCCCTCAGATCCTGTTTATCCCAGGTCCGGTACCGTGCAGACTGGTCCAATGAAATGGCGTTCAGGAGTGTTTTGATCAGTCCCAGGATGCTTGCAGATCACATGCCTGACGCTGTCCTCCGGGCACTCAACAGTCTGACCAGAGACAAGCCCTTCTCCCTCTGCCCCTCATCTTTAAACAGCCAGCACAATACTATCTGAATGTGATAAAGAGACTAACTCCGTCTGTGCTTCCAGGCTCTACAGTATTTTAAACCCACCGGTTTGTATGTCTGATTTTTCTCCACACCTGATCCAGGACCGTTTCAAATCAGTCATGCTCCTCATTTGCATCTTGTTTGCAGGCCCGATCTTAAAGCCCCCTTTTCTAATGAAGACATTTGGAAACTGGATTGTAATGGAATACATGAAACCATAGAGACATTGTGAGCTCCGTGAATAAACTTGACCAGTTAAAATGGTGGGGCATAAGTACAGTACTTCTTTAAATTGCACTTTTATTTATCAAATTTAAAGGTCCCATGGCATGAAAATTTCACTTTGAGGTTTTGTTAACATTAATATACATTCCCCCAGTCTGCCTATTGTCCCCCAGTGTCTAGAAATGGAGTTGGGTGTAAACCAAGCCCTGGGTATCCTGCTCTGCCTTTGAGAAAATGAAAGCTCAGATGGGCCGATCTGGAATGTTCCCCCATATGAGGTCATTAGGGGCAAGGTTACTTCCCCTTTCTCTGCTTTGCCCTTCCAGAGAATTGAGAGAGACCTGTATTTCAAACGAGCAAAGTGGCAGTTGGTTTCCCCCCCGCATCCTCAAAAGCTACAGACTCAGAAATGGCACGTCCTAAGGAAAGCTCATTGTGGGACTGGCTCTAGTGGCTGGAATTCTGCACCAAGGCTGAATTTTGGGAAAGAGACTTCAGATATGGCATTAGGGGACTACTAAGGTCTATATAAAAGCATCCAAAGAGCATCATGTCATGGGACCTTTAATTTATTTTATTTCACCTCTCGGAGTTACTCCATGAAACTTTATGCCATGATCTTTGAATGTGCTTTGTGTACAATATTTGATAGTGCTGCAGTTTTACTGTAATGTCAGTGTTTTATGTTTGTGTGAGCGCTGTAGGCCTGGCAGAGGCTGCCCTGTGGTCACTGAATGTGTCAGATGCTGTCTTCCTTATCATTTGGTTCGACTGACGACAAAGATCCAAGATGTGAGGATATATGGGTAACTTTTACCTCAAAATGCGGACAGAAACATTACGTCTTCATTGTATAGTAACTGTGGTTAGTCTGTCTTGTGTTTAATGTCTTGATAAATCAGGGTGAACAGTGCCTATACATTGCAGAAAAATAAGTCACAGAATTGCTTTACAGAAAAAAATCTGTGGTGAGTGCACTGTGTTTACAGTAAGTTCTGTTTCTAATGGTGCATGGTGTTTGGCAAAATAAAGGAAAGATGTAAGAGGTACAAAGATTGTACATTGTGTGGGAACCTGTTTACCTGCCATGGATATTACTTGTTTTTACCGGTAATATATAATATTTAAAATTAGAAATAAAAACTCATGGGAAGCACATTCAGTCCTTTGGTTTTCTTTTTGTAATAGGATAAATACCTCATACCTCCTAACCTCAGACAGCCACTTGTTGAACTGAATGCAAAACAAATTAGATTCTGAGGAGAAAGTCTAAAAAAGAAAGAAGGGATTAGTCAATTGCCTAAAGCCATATGAGTGAATGGGAGTGGTTGTACATATTTTATTAAATGTCTCCAATGAATAGAACATGAAGGATTACCTTACAGTTTTTACTCTATCCTTCATCCGTCTTGTTTGGCATGTGACGTAAGCGCGACGTCCAGTCATCAGCACATGGCATCTTCAAGTGCTCCTCGTTAGCTCCTGCTTCTCAGCTCGGACGTAGTACATTCCAGAGCGGATAGTCTGTAAAATACCGAAGTGCGCTAAACAAAACATTTCTACTTTTCTCTTTGAACTTATGTAAGAAATGAAATGTCAATCACACATAACTACCTTTTTTTTGTGCTGCAGCTTTAGAATGAAAGGGAGGAAATGTAAGTAAGCCAGTGACTACATTAATTTTCAAGGTAAACACGTGACAAAAATGAAAGAAAGTTATGTGAATCGCACCTTTACATCTGTAAAAAAATAAATTTAAGAAACTACAAATAAACTGTGTGTTTCTTTAAATAAGTTGTTGATCCGTCTTGTTCTCCGCCCTCATACGTCACATTGCAACTATAGCCTATAATATGAGCAACAGGACACAAGAAAGTATTCTTTTAGCTTCAACAATATGCTTATTGTCAGTCATAACATTTTTACAAAAGTGTAGTGCTTTTAATGTTTTTGTGTGCACTTTTAGCTTTGGCGTTTAGCAAAATTACACATCTGATATTCTGTATACAGATACAGATAAATTACAATCCAATCCGTTCTTTCTGCAGTGTTTACTACTTTATGTCGTTTAAATACGTTTATCTCCATCTTTCCGACAGCACTTGAAGGCAGCAGCAGGAGCTCATCTGTTGGGCAGGAAAACTAATCAGGAGCCAAGTAAAGACTTTTCAGTATTGCTACCTACTAGGCTAGCAAGCTTTTAAAGTCAGCTGTCCATACGACTACTTAACACAGACTCTGTTTTTAAGTACAGTATATCATCTGTACAGTATAAAATATTCAAGCTATGTTTTAGGAACACCGTTTATTTGCGCTGAAAGTAGTAAGGCGGACAGCCTCTGGCCAGCTGAAGCTTGCGGCTAGCTAGCTTATTCGTTAGCTGGGAAAGACGTGCAAGTGGAGGCAAGAAAATGGAGCTGGACGACGTAGTCCTGTATCAGGACGACTCGGGCAACTCTGCCATGATGTCCGAACGGGTCTCAGGTCTGGCCAGTTCAATATACCGCGAGTTTGAACGGCTTATCCAAATATACGACGAGGACGTAGTGAAAGAGTTGATGCCGCTGGTCGTCGCCGTACTGGAGAACTTGGACTCGGTGTTCGCTGTCAACCAGGAGCACGAAGTGGAGCTGGAGCTGCTGAAAGAAGACAACGAGCAACTCGTCACCCAGTATGAAAGAGAGAAGGCACTGAGAAAACACACAGAGGAGGTGGGTCTGGTTTCACATAATGCCAAACTAGTTTATAACCGGGAGTATAGATTAGATGCTCGTATTATGTACTTTGGTATGAAAAGATGAAATGTCAAACCCAATTCGGAAATCTGGCAAAACACTTTTGACGATGCTTATCAACTATTTCATGTCACAATAATCACGAATTAGTACTTTTTATGAAGTGCATAAACCATTATTTCTTTAGGCATATTTACAGAGCCCTAGAAATAACATTTTTGAAGAAGAATTACACTTTATAAAGTGGTTTTTGATACTTGCCACAGCCCACTATCGGGCATTTTGGCGGAGGGAAATTGAAATCTTGTTAATGCATTTCCTGGACGGCGTGTGTCTTGAGATTCAGAAAGAGGTTAAAAAGACCGCCCTGTACCAACCAGGTCTGATACTTTGCCAGAGCGCTGACTGTACTTTGGCTCAAGTTTATGCCACCATGGCAACGCGAAGCGTCCGTATTTAACAAGATGGGAGTGAGAACGTGTTGCCCATGGATACCAGCTTACTCCTTGTTGATGCGCGCCACTTGAGCTTGAAAATCTCAACATTCATTCAGTCAAAGCTCAGACAAATACAAACCAATGAGTCGTTTGCCTGTCAGATGGCTGCCTCCAATATACAAATTTGAAGCTCAGTGATCACATTCAGCTTCACGACAGTGACAGTCTCACTGCCCTCTCATTTGAGCCAACCTAAATGACACACCTATTGACACGCTGTTCATTCCTTCACCACTACAGTGCAGTCTGTGTTTGGTTCAGAGCTGTTATGGTGCTACTCTAGCACACTGGGTCTCAAACGTATGTGTGTTAATACAGCTTGTTAAGTCAATGGAAGTCCGAGTTTTGTTCGACTGCAAGTATGAAAGTTTGGGTTAGTTGGCTTGGGTTATGCTGTATTTAAAACAGTTACAATTGCACAGTGGTCATCCAGTAATAAATCTTGAATGTAGAGGCACTAAGCCTGTGTTAAATCCATGGTAGCAACAGGCACACTGATAAGATGAAAGCTGTTAGATCAATAGTGCTCTGTGCTTTGCTTTAGAAACCTATTAGCACAAACTCATAACTCTCAGCTTTAATCCTCTACACACATGTATGCACTCTTTCCTTCTGCTGTCATAACCTATTGTTAGATATGAGTTGGGTACCGTATGTCATATGGTATCCTCTCAATCACAGGTCCAAGTTACTGCAACTGCTGTTACAGTAATCCCACTGACAATGTGTGATTCGGGATGATACAGGTGGTAATGAGATTGGCTGCAAGACATTTGAGATACAAACGCTTGTGTGCCAGAGAGCAGAAGTCCTAAAACTACCTAAAATCTACTTCTGTTTCTGTTGGAATGAACCATTTGTGAGAGAAAATAGCCTTTTTTTCTCTTTTCACCAGGTATACCAAACTAGAAGGCTGACTATGGTGTCACCTCACGTCCCTGTATCTTTGCCAAAAATCTCAATTAATTCAAAAAGGGAATCTGGATATACTAAGTGTTGCTATGCTAGCTAGCTTGTCCATCTACCGTGCTGTCACATACTGTAGAAAATAATGGACGTTGCAGCGTTGAAGTCACCCATCATTGGTTTGTTGTGTACCGTTTTAAAGCCGCCAGATTGGCATTTGTCCATGGCATTTTTTTTTTGCAGTTTCTATCGACGTTTCAAATTTCATTGTTCAAGTGCTGATGGAAATTTCGCCAGATGTCAATCACCTTACGCTAGTTTGTGTTTGCATTCTAAACTCTGGTGGATTTCTGAAGACTATGGTTATGGTCCTCAAATCTCTGCAGGGTAAATCCAGACAGCTTGCTGGACTATCTGTCCAATCTGAGTTTTCTGTTAAAACGACTAAAACAGCCTTAGAATGTACACATTCCACCAAAACAAGTTCTTTCCTGAGGCTATTTTGCAGAGCCACCGTTGCTTCATCCAGCGCTTTGCTCTGCCCAAGACGATTGTGATTGGTTTAAAGAAATACCAATAAACCAGAGCATGTTTTTCTCCCATCTCGGAATGCAGTATGGACTAGCCAGACCCTCCTCCCCAGCGCTGTGGAGCAAGGTCTTGCAGTGCATGTTTATTCTAAACCTGACGTGACCATATTTGGAAAAGAGGGTGGAGCTGGGGAGGATGCCGTGGCTGAGCCAGTGTTGTCTATGGTTTCAATAGAGCTGTGCTAAGCTAAATGGGAAAGAGTGAAACTTGCAGATTTTCAACCTGCTGAAGCGAGTCATCTGGCAGTTTTGACCTCCTTCATCTGCATGGCAGTACACGGAGCCAGTTGAAAATCGGCAAACTTTACCTGAAGATAAGCTTGGTTGGCAAGGTGCTACTGAACGATGAACAAGACATTTGTAGACCACCAAAATGTTCCAATCAACTTGATGAAGTGAAAACACACAATGAGAGGGTCATGGCTATTTTAATGTACACAGTGCCGTAGTTTGCATTACTACAGGTCGGCATGTAGCCAAGCCCCTAAAGCATCCTCTGCTTTATCATCTACTTTTTAACTAGACCATCCATCCATCCATCCATCCATCCATCTATCCATCCATCCATCCAGGGATATGGCCTAAAATCCATATTGCGATATACATTGCAGCCTCTTGCAATAAAAATATATATCACAATATATAAATTATAATAGAACCATTTCAGAACAGGTTACATAGACCCTAAGAAAAGCCAAACTGCTAAATGTATTTTTTTAAAAGAGAATAAACGTAGTATATAGTTTTGAGAACATTTATTATGCAAAACTAATTATACAACATAATGTTGCAGATAAATTAAACTCAAGTGCCCTAGTTGCAGAGACTTTAACAAAGAAAAAGCTTAAAGCATTGGGTTTCTTTCCTTAGTAAAAACCATCTAAAAGGCGCTACACTTAGTTTGTTTGAGTCCTTGGTTCTTAAATGCCCCCAAAGATGCAGAGAACCGTAAAAACTGGTCTCTTTGTAGTTAAGAACAGACACTGTACTGAAAATACTTTCAGTATTAGGCATAATAAGAAAATTATTGTGTAATGCACAGATACTTTAAATAAAAAACATATTGCAGACATAAAGTTTCTTAATGTAATGTTGGTTTTAAACATTTTGTTCTCTTAAGCCCCAGACCTCCCAACCAGACGACCAACCCTCTGCAGAAAAGGCAGTTGGACTGATCACTCAACCCCGAGTTGGTCAAAAAAGTCCCTCCAAACACACCAAAGCAGCGAGACGTAATACGTCTCCATAACGGCAGGTGGCGCTAATCTGTTTTGTCATCCAAAAATGAAAACTGGCAGCTGATTGGATGAACGCGGCACATGGGTCTGGTTTCTCCGGAAATCCAAAGCCAGACTGTCATGGCGGCTTGTTGAGAATACAATCTCATATTTTATTAAAATAGTTCACTGGGATTGTTCATTTCAGTCCGACTATGTCAGGTCGGCCAAAATGAAGGCCAACAAGCCCCCTCCGGACCACTCCGGGCAGTCGAGACGGCACACACCGAACAGACTCACGTCACCGACCTCGCCAGACTGTCCGATGGCTGGTTATCGGGTTGGTGTGTCACGGCCCTTAAAGAAATGAAAACTGGTGTCTTGTTAAAGCGCTCATATTATGCTCATTTTCAGGTTCATGTCAGTACAAGGCAGTACAATCTCACTCAAAACACCATGGATAGTTTTTTTTTTTCCCAACTTTGTATGCTTGTGGAAGCACCAGAGACACACAATAACACACAATTTTTCATAACATGGGCACTTAAATATAGGAATAGATACTGTGAAGTAGGAAAATACTAGTATTATGCATGGCTATTTTAAATGAATAAAATTCTTCCAAGTCTAGTGCACAGATACTTCAAATGAAAACATAATAAAGTGCCAAATGAAAACTGTGTAGTGAATGTGACATACATAATTCACCATGTTGCTAAGTGTTGTTCCACACACATTTGATTAGACATGTAATTTACTGCCCTTGAGTCACTGCAGGTAATGATAACTGTTTGGGGAGCACGGCCCCTTTAAATGTTGGGTGATGACGTGGAACGTTGTGGGGTCGGCATTAGGCTCAGTGCCTTATTCTGGCTTTATGTTTTTTCCTGTAAAATAAACGGGCAACACTTTTTGTGTGCTCAACGTAAGAAATGGTCTCTTGCATCTTGTCTCAATTTTCACACTGGTGACCCCAACGTGATCGGCCACCGGCTCTGCCCCCACCCCGAAACCCGCCCCCTCCCGAGCCTCTAAACCTGGCGCCCATGCGGCGACTACCAACGGCTTAATGAGACTACAACACCTGATCGCCACCCAGTCCCGAACATACAGCAGTGATCACGCCGTTTGGTTTGTTCGAGTTCCTGCACATGCCATTCGGACTTAAAAACGCAGCTCAGTCTTTTCAACGCCTCGTGGACTCAGTTTTGCAGGACCTGCCTTTTCTTTGTGTGTACTTGGATGACATCCTGGTGGCGAGCACATCCAAATCTCAACACCTGGCACACCTTCGCACCCTGTTTGAGCGGCTTAGCCAACATGGACTAATTATCAACCCCGCCAAGTGCCATTTTGGTCTCTCCACCATCGACTTCCTGGGACACAGAGTCACTGAGAACGGGGCAGTACCCCTCCCTTAAAAAATGGAGGCGGTCGCACAGTTTCCACGCCCCCTCACTGTCAAATCCCTGCAGGAGTTCCTTGGCATGGTGAATTTTACCATCGCTTCATTCCTTGCGCCGCTCAGCTCATGCAGCCCTTGCATGAGGCCTTGAAAGGTAAACCTAAGCAGGCTGTGGACTGGACTGAGAGCAGGGACAAGGCGTTCGCTGCCACTAAGGAAGCCCTAGCGAACGCTACCATGCTGGCTCACCCTTCTCCTACAGCCCCCATCGCCATCCCCTGGCATGCCTTGGACTACGCTGTCGGGGCTGTCTACAAGCAGTGGGTGGGTGGGGCCTGGCAGCTGCTGGCTTTCTTCAGCCGTCAGTTACGCCCCAGTGAGCGGAAGTACAGCACTTTCGACTGCGAGCTGCTGGGTCTCTACCTCGCTGTCAGACACTTTCGTTCCCTGCTGGAAGGCCGACACTTCACTGCTTTTGTGGACCACAAGCCGCTGATTTTAGCCATGGCCAAGGTGGCTGAGCCGTGGTCCGCCCGCCAGCAACGTCATCTGTCCTACATTTAAAAGTTCATAACGGACTTGCAGCACGTTGCCGGTAAGATCAACCACGTGGCGGACTGCCTGTCACGGGCCGTAGCAGGGGCAGTCCATCTTGGTTTGGATTACAATCACATGGCAACGGCTCAGACTACAGACCAGGACGTAAAACTCCTGAGGACCTCGACTACAGGGCTGCAAGTTGAGGATGTGGTTTTTGGCGATGCCGGCACCACACTCCTGTGTGACGTCTCCACACCCTCCCACCCTTTATGCCCCACGCCCGTGTCATGACGAGGCACCAGCCGCGGTTGGGCCCGCCTAACTTCCGCAGCGGCGCAGCCTTTGTGGCCGGTTAATACGCCCACCTACCCGTTGACTGTTTAATTCTTTTTCTGACATGGTGAATTCCGGGGGGATGTGTGTCGTGAATGTGACATACATAATTCACCATGTTGCTAAGTGTTGTTCCACACACATTTGATTAGACATGTAATTTACTGCCCTTGAGTCACTGCAGGTAATGATAACTGTTTGGGGAGCACGGCCCCTGTATATGTTGGGAATGCGTGATGACGTGGAACGTTATGCGGTTGGCATTAGGCTCAGCGCCTTATTCTGGCTTTGTTTTTTCCTGTAAAATAAACGGGCCACGCTTTTCGTGTGCTCAACGTGAGAAATTGTCTCTTGCGTCTTGCCGCAATTTCCACAACACAATCATTTTTTTGAATAAAGGCAATACTTCCAGTATAAGGCACATATACTGTATGTCAACTAAATGTATGTATATGTGTGTGTGTGTGTGTGTGTATATATATATATATATATATATATATATATATATATATATATATATGTGTGTGTGTAAATATGTATATGTGCATATATATGTGTGTATATATGCTAATATATCTATATGCTAATATATCTATATACTAAGTCTAGTATGGATGTGTTATTTAATCTGCTATAGATAGATGGTATAGAAAGAAGAAGAAAGGGAAGAAAAGAAACAAACTTTAAGTGTAAATGTGGTGTGTGTGTGTGTGTGTGTGTGTGTGTGTGTGTGTGTGTGTGTGTGTGTGTGTGTCTGTGTCTATTATGTGTAAAGGACTAAAGGATAAAAGTAGAGAAAGGGGGTCGGACCTGATAAGTTATTAATCAACTTCTTCCTACTCATTTTGAACATGGGAAATTTTTTGTTTGTTTGAATGACTTTCAATTTTGGAAGACTGTTGAGAAGTACATGGCCTTATTTATCTGTCATTTTAATTATATATGTATGCATAAATGCATGTATATAAATCTTGTTTTTTTTTTTATTTACATGTTCAAATAAACTATTAAACTAAAAAGCAAAGCACAGTGTGTGTGCTAAAGCTCATAGACCAGTGCACTTGGGATTTTCCATTGGTATGTTAATGGTCTTTCATTTGTGAAGAGCTTGTTTATCTCGCCACTGTGTGTAAAATACCTCACCCCCACACACACACACGCACGCACATATGCACGTTGCACAAGTTGTGGGTGCTGATGGGACAACATTTCACTTTGTGAAGAGACAATCTGACTACTGTTCTGGTTCTGGATGATATTTGTTGGGAAAGACCTACCAGCCAGATATTGTGAGTTAACTCAAAAAAGAGTATTATGCAAAATGTAAAAAATAATTATATAACTGTTTTATCAGAGGTGCTAAATGGCAATGTATGTAGTTGAAAGCATGGTGGACATTATTGATAGTATTGAGTAAGACAGGCGATGGTCAGTTTTCTCTATAGACGTACACCACAGTCCAGTTTTACAACAGTTGCCAGATACAGAAATCAATGATGTCTGTGTGCACACAAGTTGATACCAGTTGCATTTCACGTTGTTAAACTGTCACACAATGACAGAAATTCACAACAACCTCAAACTGTTTAAATGTAACCGTTAAAAAGTCTGCCACCACACCAAACTCAATGAAGGCAAATGTGAAGCACGGCACTGACTTTGCAAATAAGCTGCTCGTGACAAGTCACTCTTGAAGCAAATAAGCACATTAATCTTACCAAACAAACACATTGTACGAGCCAAGTCCTGCTTTTTGCTGCTCCAAGCCCAGAAGACCTCCTCTTAGTAGTTTGTCTCTGCAGAAGGGGAGGAAAAAGAAAGGCAGGAAATTCTTGGGGAACAACAGCACTTCCCTTAGTTCTTTTGTCCACTCAGGGTTGTCTGCTGACCTGCAAAAGACCACAGACTACTTACATATAATGCAAGCTGATTGATTATCATTCATCATTAACATAAAATCTGTTAATACACAGAGCAAGGGTATTGGTAACATACAAGGCACATGCTACACGTTTTAGCCATGCTAGCAGTGTTGCAAAGGCTAAGTCGGATGGCTACTGGCTTAATTGATTCCCTGACTTGTCCTCTTGTCAGCTGTACTTTATGGTGCTAATGTTAGCATGCTAACACATACATGGTAAACATTATACTTGATAAACATCAGCATGTTAGCGTTACTATTGTGAGCGCATTTGTCTGTTAGCATTTAGCTCAAAACAGCGCTGTGGCTAAGTGCCGTTGCACAGTGCTGCCAGCATGGCTGTAGTCCTGTCTTTTATTTAAACCCCGGCAACAGCCAATATGTTTATCAGCAGCTGTGTGTGTTGTGCACAGTCCAGGAAAAATCATGTATTATAGGTAACTTTAATTTGCAGGCTCAATTTTCTTCTTACCAAAAACAGCTGCATGGTTTGTAACATCAATATTATTAACTGTGTCAATATAATGGAGTGATCCTACTAGAGCCGCTGCAGTAGTTCTTTGATCAGTTCATTGCTTCGGATTGCTAAGGCCTTACACCACTGACCCAAAGGTCCCAGTAGCAACCCACAGCCAAAAGAACTAAAAGGAGCTGATTACATTCTCTGCCAATTGACTGCCAATACAGTGGAGTCTTGTCTGTGTGGGTGCTGCACCCACGTGTGTGTGTGTGTGTGTGTGTGTGTGTGTGTGTGTGTGTGTGTGTGTGTGTGTGTGTGTGTGTCTTGGCACTCTGGGACAAAGAGAGCATTATACAGGCAGTGTAGGGGGAAGATTGCCCGTTAAAACGCAGGAACACTCGTTCTCTGGAGCGTTGTCCTGTGCAGAAACCGCCTTCCTGAGTCATCTGATCAACGGCAGTGTGAGAGAGGAAGATGTTGCGAGTTGTTATAAAGAGATGATACAAAAGAAGGGTATTGTAGGAATGTGTCATCCATACAGTATGAGAATTTTCAGTGGTGTTTAATTGGTGTAATTCAAAAGAGAATCCTGTATTTTCTGTAAATCTTTTTTGTTGCCAGCAAAAATTTGAAATTTTTTGAAATGATCAGAAACTAAGGCCTGGAATTGTTTAGCTTGTCTTTGTGGTGTAGTTATGTGCCATTGCAGATTAGGGAACACCCGCCACTATGGACTATGTCTAGCTCAGTGCTATGTTAATGCTCTTAGTAGATTTACATTGGAAATGTTGCATTACTACCAATACCTTAGCTCTTAAGATGCTCCCTGCCATGTGCTTTCCAGACCCCACAGAGCCCTCCGTAGGTCCTCACCCTTAAGCCCCATATAACTTCCTTACCCTTTTATAGGTGAAAAAAAACTCAAATTTCACAATAAGGCAAAAAACTTTTCACTTCTTTATATTAAAAAAATAAATAAATCACAATCGATGATTAATAATGGCAAAACAAGTGCTCTACACTGAAAGAGCTTTGAGAGCCTGCAGGCAGAGAAAAACATCTCAGCCCATCAATGACTGAATTGTGTTTAAAAAAAGAATAAAAACAGGCTTGGTCCTCAGAGATCGAGAGCACATAAGCCTCTTGAAGAAACACCATTGTTAGACACCTCCATTCTGATGTCCGTATAAAGAAGAGGCTGTTTGTAACGGGGAGCTCAGGTGATCTCCTTGCGGATGACATCCAGCCTCTGCCCAGGGCCCGGCTACAGGGCCTCTTATCCACAGTGAGCACCCAAATCACAAGGCTGCATGTTTACAGACTGCAAGTCTTTGACTCATATCAGAGAGAGTCTTTCTGGGTTTGGTAAAGTAACAGATGATGAACATTATTCTGATCATCTTAATGGTTTATTTTAAATCATTGTGTTTAGAGTGCACCAAATGTGCTGTGTGATAATTTATCCAGTGTATCCTGATATGAAAGATAGAGTTAGTCCCTTAGACTAAGTTCTTAGTAGAGAAGGTCTGAGGTTAGTAACAACGGCTGTGATGAAAATTGGAAAAACAACCTTGACACAGATATCGACTTTTACTAACTTTTCAAGGAAACTGTCTGCACACATGCACGCACGCACGCGTGCTCAATGGTGTTTTAAGCCCCCACCGTCTCCTTCCAGGCAGCGCTGCGACCTAACGTTAACCATTGCCTTATCCTTGTGCCTAGCAGGCAGCCGTCCTGAAAGGAGATGTTGGGGGCTTAAAACACTGATAACCCCCACACACACACACACACACACATACACACAGATGTTGAACTGGCTGCCACATTTCTGCCTGTTGCTGTCATTAACAAACCATCTCATCAGTCAGTCACTAGGAGTTTCACAAGTTTACAGTACTCATGTGAATTCCAGTGCTTTGATAATAAATGCTCTGTTCTTTCCCTCTATTTTTCCTGTCTTTATCTACAGAGGTACATCGCCTTAGAAGACTCCCAGGACGGCGAGAAGAAGGATCTCCATTGTCGGGTTGTGATGTTGGAGTCACACACACGTCAGCTAGAGCTAAAAACTAGAAACTATGCAGATCAGAGTAAGTCCACAGACACAGGTTTTCATGTACTGGCTCTATTATTGGAAAGTGTAACACACACACACACAGAGGTCATATACCCTGAGAGCAGCGTCGACAGTTTGCAGGTCTTGTGACTGTTTGATAGCCTGATGTGCCAGAGGGCAGATGTACTCCCATGCCCCTTCTGAAAGGCCATTAGTAACATACTATGAGTAGTTGCCTGTCATGTCTGCTAAATAAGCTGGTGTAGAATATACCAAACTTACTCCAAACCCACAAAGGTTCAGTTTGAGAACAGGAGAAGTTTAGAGTTCAGAAAGCTAAGGCTCTAGACAAAAAGCACAGCTAAGTGCCGAAAACATTCAATTAGGAAAAAAACTAATCATTGTCTTTTTCTGAGCTAGGAAAGACATTTTGAATGTAAAGGACAGTGTAGTCTTCCTCAAAGGGGTACACTTGCCGATTTTCAACCAGCTAGTATGTGTAAATGAACTATAATAAATTTTTAAAATCTGCCGGTTGAGGCAAAACGTGTTATTTTGGCAGATTTTCACTGGATCAAGGGCAGTAGACATGTATTTATGCAGACAACAAAAAGTATATTCTCAAACTCAGACCGTATTCAGAATAAACGGTAAAAACTAGGTGGTGCTGATCAAATATAAGCCAAGATTGTGTCACATCCTATTTCTCTTTCAGAGACATACTTTAGCTTACCGTTTAACACTAATACGAGTTAGTTTGTTAGCAGCCGGCCGCCATATTGCTTTCTGTGACATGCTCGCCCTACATCACCCACCAGCGGGAACGTTTATCGGTCCTGTACAGCACAGTGCATTCTGGTAGTTTTACCTTTTGAGAGAAAGGGAATACCACAGCCAAATTTTCTATGTTTTCTCTGGCATGTGTTCGTGCATGTCTGGCTGGCTGGCTGGCTGCCTGCCTGCCCGCTTGCCTGCCTGCCTTCCTGCCTGCGTGTGTTTGTGTGTGTCTGCGTGCGTGCATGTGTTTGTGTGTGTCTGCGTGCGTGCATGTGTTTGTGTGTGTCTGCGTGCGTGCATGTGTTTGTGTGTCTGCTTGTTTTTGTTCCACTGCAGGACTGACCATACACTCAGGGAAATTTTGAAAGCTGTCTGCTTATTTCCTTTTATTTCTTTGACGTGACTCTTCCCTTTTTCTCTTTTGTGAGTTTAATTGGTCTGTGATGATGTTGTTAGACTGAATTGGCAGCATTGTGAGTAATATTACTAATCTGGGTTTGATCATGTCAGTGATGTCCCACAGGCTAACTCAGTAAACCCAAGGACACTTTAATAAATGCAAACTGTCAACTTCTGTTTTTCTGTAATTTTTCTTATTGCATTACGTTTTTAAATTAGTTTATTTTTAATGTAATTTTGCCTTTTACTAGATCATTTACAACATAGAATGAGAACTCAAGGATAGGTGGTGGTGAAAAGACTTGGTTAGCCTACTCGAATAATTGGTAAGTCAATCAACAGAAAAATAATTGGCGACTATTTTGATCAGACCTAACATTTGACATGCCACCATGGGCTTTGGGAAGTTATGATTGGCATTCATTTGCAATTTTTCACATTTTCCTGACATTTTATAAACAAAACCATCCATCTTCATTCGCTAATCCGGTATCGAGTCTCGGGGGCAGCAGCTCCAGTGGGGAACCCAAACTTCCCTTTCCCGAGCCACATCAACCAGCTCCGACTGGGGGATCCCGAGGCGTTCTCAGGCCAGGTTGGAGATATAATCTCTCCACCAAATCCTGGGTCTTCCCCGAGGACCAATAATTCAATAATTGAGAGAAAGATCTGCAGATTAATCAATAATGGAAATAATCATAAATTGAAACCCTACTTAGGACTTCACAGTTGCATGGTATGCATGAGTCTTAGACCAGGGGACAGAGAACTCAATAGAGGTCTTATGGTTTTTGACATCCATGTTCCCTAAAAATTGAATCAAAGGAATTTTGAAACAACCTATGAAATTACAGTTTATTCAGTGTGGAATTAGTGGGGCCACACCCTAACAATCATTTGTTTACTTTTAAATTATTATCTCTTACATGTACGTAAATATTTTAAGTAAATTGTTACTTGGGACATTTATGAGAAGATCAGTTCTTTTGACAAGACGTTTTTAGGCTTTTCATTTGGGGCTTTCCTTTAGGATCACTTCCTTTTTACTCACACCTTATTATTTCTTTTTCTTAACCACTAGTTCCTCTATCAGCCCTATCATAAGCACACCGATCACAGTTTACGTCATTCCATACAGCTGCTGTCTGAATTGTTGCTATTCATTGATTGCGTAGGTGTTTTTTTTACCAAATCCTGTACTTGAGCCTGGTTAAACACCTGTGAAAAAGACTATTTCTGACTTGAAACCTGTGCTGCAAAGCGTGAAGTAGGAAAGTTACTTAGAAATCAACTCTCGGCGGATGCTCAGTGCATGGCCACTTTCATGGACTGTCGGACTGTTTTTGACTACAAACTTATGTCATCTTAGAGCATCAAGCAATGGATTACAACTGAGGCTAATGGTTGCTCTGTGGACAGGTGTGTGGATTGTTTCTAACCTGCATTTTTCTTCTTTTATTGTTAGATGGTAAAAATGAAATGTCTAATTTTTACCTTGTATTTTTTCCCACCACTGTCATTTCCATTCTTCACCTTAAGTTTACTGAGACTATTGTTATTACAAACCACATAGATTAAAATGACCACTGTTATCCGAGAGCCAAGGAGCTGCTGCGTCATTTTCTATAGACGCTTTTATCATTATCGTTGTCACTTCGCAGTAGCTGTTGATGAAGTGGAGTGTTTATTTGAAATTTCAATGTGACTTAAAACAATGATGAATCTGATGATGATGATGACGACCATTGTTTAATGATTTCTTATCCGAGTCTGCGATTCAGAGAGGAGAAATAACCCTCTCAATGCTCTCTGCTTGGTGTAGGGTTGGGGTTGGTTGATGCATGGTGGCCCTCCTCTGGCTCTGAGATGTTATTGCAGCAACAACTCTTCCACCACATTGAGTACTACAGAATCAAATTATACATGTGGGGTAAATCTACAGATTTCCCACTGGGAAAAACATTTGTCAGTGGATCAGTTTGATTTGTTAAACAATTGATGAAATTATATTAATTCATATAGAACAAGTGCCGTTTTGGGACAAAGTTCCTTGTTGTTTCCAGATAATCTTGCTGAAGTTCAATGGATTGTTTTATCATGTACTTTGACTAATTGTTTCTCTTTTTCATTCAGTTGGCAGGTTTGAGGAGAGAGAAGCAGAGCTCAAGAAGGAGTATAACGCTCTTCATCAGAGACACACAGAGGTATGCCGGCCTGGGATAAACGTGTGTGTTTGGTTAAGTCCACGTTTAAAAAAAAAAAAACATCAAAAAATATGTAATGCATACATATAGCACACACACACACACACACACACACACAGATCTTCTCTAGATCAGTCAGGTTTCTGGGCTGTCGCTGAGAAACTCAGTTTGAGCTCCCTCCAAAGATTCTCTATTGGGTTTAGGTCTGGAGACCGGCTAGGCCACGCCAGAACCTTGATCTGCTTCTTCCAGAGCCCCTCCTTGGTTCTCCTGGCTGTGTGCTTCGGGTCATTGTCATGTTGGAAGACCCAGCCTCGACCCATCTTCAATGCTCTAACTGAAGGAAGGAGGTTGTTACCCAAAATCTCCCAATACACGGCCCCGGTCCTTCTCTCCTTAATACAGTGCAGTCGCCCTGTCTCATGGGCAGAACCCCCAAAGCAGGATGCTACCCCCCCATGCTTCACAGTAGGGATGGTGTTCTTGGGATGGTCCTCATCATTCTTCTTCCTCCAAACACTGTTAGTGGAATTAGGACCAAAAAGTTCTATTTTGGTCTCATCTGACCACATGACTTCCTCCCATGACATGGCTGGTTTAAGCAGGGGAACTTTCCGGGCCATGCATGATTTCAAACCATGACGTCTTAGTGTATTACCAACAGTAACCTTGGAAACGGTGGTCCCAGCTCTTTTCAGGTCATTGACCAGCTCCTCCCGTGTAGTTCTGGGCTGATTTCTCACCTTTCTTAGGATCATTGAGACCCCCCAAGGTGAGATCTTGCATGGAGCCCCAGTCCGAGGGAGGTTGACAGTCATGTTTAGCTTCTTCCATTTTCTAATGATTGCTCCAACAGTGGGCTTTTCTCACCGAGCTGCTTGGACATGTTCCCGTAGCCCTGTCCAGCCTTGTGGTGGTCTCTAGTGTCTTTGGACAGCTCTTTGGTCTTGTTAGTAGTTGGATTCTTACTGATTGGATGGGGTGGACAGGTGTCTTTATGCAGCTAACGACCTCAAACAGGTGCATCTAATTTAGGATAATAAATGGAGTGGGGGGGGGACATTTTGAAGACAGACTAACAGGTCTTTGAGGGTCAGAATTCTAGCTGATAGACAGCTGTTCAAGTACTTATTTGCAGCTGTATCATACAAATAAATAGTTAAAAAATCATACATTGTCATTTCTGGCAATTTTATATATATATATATATTATAAATAAAGGTTAAATAAAATAAAAAAAATATGTATATATGTGTATGTGTATATGTATATGTATGTATATGTATATATGTATATGTATATGTATGTATATGTATGTATATATATGTATGTATGTATGTGTATGTATATGTATGTGTATGTGTATATGTATGTATGTATATATATGCATGTATGTATGTGTATGTATGTGTGTGTATATGTGTGTGTGTGTGTGTGTGTGTGTGTGTGTGTGTGTGTGTGTGTGTGTGTGTGTGTGTGTGTGTGTGTGTGTGTGTGTGTGTGTGTGTGTGAGCTTTTCAAAAACATTAAGAGGAAATGGTGATAATGAGTCATTTGTTGTCACCAGACTCAATGTAAGATTCTGTTGTTAGAAAAAGTATGTTGAATTCAAGATTAAATGCAGAAATGGGTGAACAAAACAGTGATAAAAGGTTGAAGAGAATTGTATAGCTGACCTGACAGTGACAGAAAAACAAAGGTGCTTAAAGAAGGGAATGGAGTGGGCAAGCTGAAGAAGATTAAATGATAAAGTATCCAAACTTGAATCATGTTTCTGCTGAGCCATTGGTTTGCCTTAGTCTGTACAACATTATGTATCAGTAGCAGATGCTCAAAACCTCAGGCTTCAGCAACCAACTGCTGATCAGGATAATATTGAATAGAGAAGATGAAACTCTAATAAAAGTTGTCACTTAGACACTTTTGCTACATCTACATTATTTATTGTTTGTCTGACTGTCACAGCTGTGTCTGGACACAGTATACCTCCTATGTGAGTGAACAGTGATGGTTACTGATGGTAGGAGTTCTCATGACCATTTATAATCAAATACACGTTTGATAGCAACATAGTCATATAGTTTTTTCTGAATCCTTTAAGTATTTGCTCATTGGGGAGTCTTTTACACATAATTCAAGACTAGATTTATTACAGCATATAAAATATAAAACAACATAAACAGAATCTGTATTATCCAGATTGCAAATAATTGTACTTCAATAGGAACATTGAATTTGAACTAATTCCACGACTCTCTGTGTGTTGCACACCCTCCAGATGATCCACAGCTACATGGAGCACCTGGAGCGAACTAAACACCAACATGCGGTCACAGTAGCAGAGTCCTCAGATGCAGGCACATCAGCTAGAACACGGTGAGACAACCCAACCACACCAGTCTTTCTCCCTCTCCCTCTCCCTCTCTCTCTCCCTCTCCCTCTCCCTCTCCCTCTCCTCTCGCCCAAATACCTGCAAAACTAATATTTTTCTATCACCCTCAGATCTTTGTGTTGAGAGCTAATCAGTTAATGCTAACATGCTAAACAAAGCTAGTGAACATTCTAAACCTGCTAAACATCAGCATGTTAGCATTGTCATTGTGAGTATTTTAGCAGTATTTGCCATTTAGCTCAAGCCCAGCCTCACAGACATGTGAGCTGACTCTTGTTGCCAAAAAAAGTGAACATCCAACAGCTGTAGGATAATCTCCTTAATTATATGATAAACATGAACCGTTGTGACTGCTGATTAATAGAATGGCACTGTCATGTATATTTTAATTGACCACAGAATGTATTTGTGCATTCAGGCACCACCCTGTATCGCCTAGCTCTTCACCATCTCTCCAGTTAATGCAGACACACTGCCAAACACACACACACACACACACACACACACACACACACACACACACACACACACACACACACACACACACACACTTTTTGATCAGTCTTCCTGTGTTGCAGCCAATAAGCTGCAGCCTGCGAAAAGGCATACGAAACAAGCTGCCTCAGCACCCAAAAGAGAGAGGGAGATGTAGAGGGAGGGGGAGGGAGGGAGGGGGGGTTGGGGCCATCAGAGTGAGAGCGTCAGAGTGTTCGACACTGCACAGCGGCAGCTGCGTAGCATCTCGCCAAAGGATAAGTAGAGTGGAGGAGGAAGGCAATAAAAGTATCACCTGCTAGAGGAAGACACTGGAGGAGAGGAGCTGCTGCTGCCAGCCTCTTCCTGCTCACTGTGGACGATCTACTGCTCTGTGTGCTGCTGCTCTGCTTCATTCACTCACTGCTGCTCAATCCACCAGGATTACTGTTGTTTTGTCTGCGTTGACCTGCTCCCACTCTCTGTCTGCCTCACAGTTGAGCTGCAGTATACAGAGCTCGCTGCTCTATTGCTTTAGATATACTTACAGTGGGTAATGTCCAATCAGAGGTCTGCCAAGGTGAATTTGGTGTGTCAGTGATCCTCACCTCATCTGCTGTCATCGTCTGTGCCCCCCAACCTCCTGGTTAAGGCACTGGGCCATGATCGGGGGGGGGCCATGAGCCCCGGGTGTATGCTGCTGTTTGTTTTTGGCTTTGTAGGGGGAGCAGTGGTCATCAACTCTGCTGTACTAGTCTCTCTGTCAGTGCTGCTGCTGGTTCACTACTCAGTCTCTACCGGTGGCTTACCTGCCCTGCCATTCTTACCCTCCTTACCCAGAGCAAGCAGGTATTGTGTGGGTGTGGTGTGTGTGTGGTGTATCTTCCCAGCTGTAATGTGTGTCTATATAGATAATGCCTGTTTATAGCCATGTAGTCGTAGTGTTGCTGCCATGTGGGTGTCTTATAGTCATACAGGATGAGACTGCACTCTAAATGTAGGTCAAGAGAGACGGGAATATCTGAAAGACTACAGCACGTTAGATATTTTAATTTCGCTAGAGTTTACATCTGTTGCACGATTCTCATAATTTAATTAACATCTTTTCCCAGATAAACAGTGGTGGAGGACTTATGCATGAGCAAGTGAGTTTTTTCCCTAACCCCTCAGTTCAAATAACAAAAGGCACCATCGGTCACCGTCAGTGGCCTGCATGTGACCTCTCAATATGGTGGTGTGTTTATTGTTTTTGGGCTGCTGCTTTTCATTGCTGCCTGCTGCCTTCTCTTTTCAATGGCAGCCATTGTTGTGCCTGACTGTACAATATATATATATTTTTTTATACCTAGCCACTGGAGTGAGGATAACTGCTGGTGTGTATTGTATTTATTTCAGTGTGCTCCAATGCATTACTGAATATTATTGCACTTTCAGTGATTAGAGTTGTTGTGAAATGGGAGTTTGAAAATGAACACCTCCATGCAAGAGTGAGCTAGTTTGTGAGTTTTAATATAAGAGCTGTGGGATGTTTCCTTGCCTCTGTGTGTCTCTCAGCTGGCCTCCTTCTAATAACACACATGGCAGAATGCATCTCCAGTCGTAGAGATACAGACATAAATGGATTTGTGTTATTGCCTGAGCTAATAGGTGGGAGGTAATGGAGTTTATGAGGCAACCATCTAGGGCTGGGCGATATAGAGAAAATCAAATATTACAATATTCTTGACCAAATACCTCGATGTCGATATTGCAACAATATTGTATGGTTGACTATTAGTGCTTTAACAAAATGTTATTTACACAATGAGATTTTTGATAAATATTCTCCAGAAATTATTTAATGACATAGTGGGTAATAAAGGTAAGGTAAGGCAAGGCAAGGCAAGGCAGCTTTATTTGTATAACACATTTCAGCAACAGGGCAATTCAAAGTGCTTTACACAAAATCTGTTAAACAGTTAAAAAAAACAAAAAAAAACCGATAAAAATAAAAACATTAAGATGCGTAAAACACAAGATCAAAAGTTACAGTGCAGCAATTAATTAAAAAAAATTAATTTAAAGAAAGGCAACATCAAAAAGAAAGGTAAATAATAGAACAGTTACAACAGTCTGGTAAGTTTAGAAAATTACATCACTTTACTGTAATGAAGCCTGTAAAACCAGGAAAAGACAACACCATATTACGATATATCCAAAATCTAAAACAATATCTAGTCTCATATCGCCATATTGATACAACATCAATATATTGCTTAGCCTTACAACCAGCTTTTATTTCGCTTCCTACCATTTCAGTGGCAAACGGTCCCAAAGGAGTCTTTGCTACAACACCTCTTTGTGAAGTCTTGACTCACATCACACATTCTGTTTTGTTTGGTCCAACTGGTTACATCATGCTAAACTGCTTCCACTGCACTGGAAATGTACACATTAAAATGCCTGCCCATTTAATTTAGTAAAAACAAATGAAATGTATAACATGTCGTGTAAATGAGTTCAGGCTTAGTGAAGTACAATAGTTGCTGCGCCAAACTTTATTCATCACTTCACACTATGGCCTTTTCTACCAAGTGTCAGTCTCTCTGTAGGAGAGAGAGGGTCAAAACATTCAAACTAATAAGAACATGTCCAACCTGATTTATAAAGTATAAAATATATTCCGTACCTTGCACTTTTTACTGCACAGTATAAATCACATGTTCTTTCACCATGCTGTTGTCAGGACTGCTTTCCCTGCCAAATGTTGTCTTTACTCCCAAAGCAATCAGGCAGACTAGCAGTGGGGCTCTAGGGATGATGTTGTTCTGTTGTCTTGACACAGAATTCACTACAAGGATCCGTTGTGCCTAGAGGATGAATCCTAATGACTTTGTTATTCTCTGTTAGCACTACCAGTAATCAAAGTTTTCACGTATCCAGTGATATAATGTATCTTAAAGGTCCCATGGCATGAAAATTTCACTTTGAGTTTTTTTTAACATTAATATGCATTTCCCCAGCCTGCCTATGGCCCCCCAGTGGCTAGAAATGGTGATAGGTGTAAACTGAGCCCTGGGTATCCTGCTCTGCCTTTGAGAAAATGAAAGCTCAGATGGGTCGATCTGGAATCTTGCTCCTTATGAGGTCATGAGGGGCAAGGTTACCTCCCCTTTCTTTGCTTTGCCCGCCCACCAGTGAGAGAGAGACATCATGGCTTTCAAATGAGCAAAGTTTCAGTTGGTCCAGGCCACACCCCCAGCCTCACCTCTCTCCTTCTCAAGCTACAGACTTGGCACATACTAAGGAAAGCTCATTGTGGGACTGGCTGTAATTCTGCACCAAGGCAGAATTTTTGGAAAGAGACTTCAGATATGGCATTAGGGGACCACTAAGGTCTATATAAAAGAGACTTCAGATACAGTATTAGGGACCACTAAGGTCTATATAAAAGAGACTTCAGATACAGTATTAGGGGACCACTAAGGTCTATATAAAAGAGACTTCAGATACAGTATTAGGGGACCACTAAGGTCTATATAAAAGAGACTTCAGATACAGTATTAGGGGACCACTAAGGTCTATATAAAAGAGACTTCAGATACAGTATTAGGGGACCACTAAGGTCTTTATAAAAGAGACTTCAGATACAGTATTAGGGGACCACTAAGGTCTTTATAAAAGAGACTTCAGATACAGTATTAGGGGACCACTACGGTCTATATAAAAGCATCCAAAGAGCTCCATGTCATGGGACCTTTAACATCTGCAAGATGGAGTGCAACAACAACTTTGTCCAGACATTCATGGTTCCCAGATGATGTATCCTACTGACTTTGTTGATCCCCTGTCTTTTCCTCTAGCACCATCATGAAGTTGACATTTGTAGTTTTAATAGATGGATTGATCAGACATTTAGTACAGGCACATATTGATGTTCCTCTCCGGAGAAATTGTAATAACATTGACAAACCCCTAACTTTTTCTTTAGTCGTCATCATTATGGTCAAAATTTTAATTTGTCCAATACTTTGGTATATGTACCTGCAATGACCATGATAGCACTAAAATGCAACCTGCACAATTGGTTTATTTACATTTAGCATACATTTTAGCATTATTTAAGCAGTTGCCCATTTTGGATTTCCCATTCTGTATATATTCAAATATTTGTTCCTTTATTTTATTATTATTATTATTATTATTATTATTATTTAATGTATATTGTATGTATGTATGTATGTATGTATATTTTTCCTAGTATATAATTTATATTTATATTCTGTGTTGTGTGACTGATGTACGTGTGCTGCTGTAATTTCCCATTTTTCTTGGGATCAATATCTATCTATCTATCTATCTATCTATCTATCTATCTATCTATCTATCTATCTATCTATCTATCTATCTATCTATCTATCTACCCATCCATCCATCCATCCATCCATCCATCCATCCATCCATCCATCCATCCCAATCAGCCTTTGCTATACTTTCTAGAAAATGTTAGCATGCTAACATGCTAAACTAAGATGGAGACCATGGTTAACATTAAATGTTAGAATTGTCATTGTGAGCATGGTGACATTAGCATTTAACTCAAAGCACCGCTGTGCCTGAGTCCAGCCCTTTATAGAGCCGCTAGAATGGCTGTAGACTCTTAGTCTAGATTTCTGTCTATTCTAACTACGTTAATAACTTAACCAACAGGCCAAATTCTCAGACTTTTGGTATTCCTAGGTTTCAGAATTGCTTTTTTTTTTAACTTATTTTTTTAATCATCCCTCCTTTCTTTTGTCTCTGTTTCCAGGAGGGAGCGTCCTATCTCCATGGGCATATTCCAACTTCCTGGGACTGATGGTATGACCCCTGACCTCCAGAGAGAATCCGTAGACACCTCTTCAGAGCCATGGAGATACAACATTAACCATCCACGGTCCAACACTAGCCTCAAGGTATGACACCCAGCTACACTCACACACATCATTCCTGCTTTTGAGGTCTTAAAATAATTAAAAAGAAAGACGTCTTTATGTCACAAGTTATAAGTGTAAAGTTACTGTCTGAAGTTGGCTTGTAGAGCTTCCCACGGATCAGACTAGTGACATCATGCCCAGTTGAATAAGGTTGAGGAAACAAAATGCAAGCACTCAATGCTAGCAAACCCCAAAGAACGAGTACATTTCTATTCAGAGAGAAAGGATTGTTCAGTGTGTCCAGAATTTTTAGCAGCAGCTTGTGTGTAAGGGGGTGGCTTGGAGCCCAGCAATCAGAGGAAGTGGTACCATTTGGGGGCCTGCCTTTAACCTCAAGGGAGGGTGGAAAGAACAGAGTGTCTTCACATTGTTGCTGTTGGAAACCATGCTGCAAGTAAGGTTCCATCATGCATATTAATGAACACCTAATAAGTATTCATTTGCTGTTATTACACTGGTACAGGGTCAAATGTAAATTGTAAGACTAAGGTTTTGTAACTGTTATTTTGACCCACATTATCAGGAGTTGTGTTTTATAACTGGCAGCAAATATGCTTGATAATTTTTAAACTCCTTTTGAGCACCTCACCCTGAGTACAATATAGGCGTACATCTTTATCACGACTTTTACACACACAGATTTACCAGGCACCCCCAGTGAAGATATACAGCAGTGCCTTTTCTTTGTGTTTTGTCCTCTGACTTGACATTTTCCAAAGATTGTGTGTGTGTGTGTGTGTGTGTGTGTGTGTGTGTGTGTGTGTGTGTGTGTGTGTGTGTGTGTGTGTGTGTTGCTTAGTGCTACTGTAACAACAGAAGAGTGATGGCGTCATGCAGACAAGAAAGGAAATACTGCCACCAGTGTTCAGATAGATGAACCAGACACTAGAAAAGGGAATACATTTGAGAAAAAACAGAATGGAGAAAGCTTAATTCTCTAAATTATCTCATTTAATTTCTGTGAAAGCCTTAAAGTAGGGCTTGGCAATATATCGATTTTATATCTATATCGTGATATGTTGTCTTTTCCTGGTTTGAAAGGCAGCATTACAAATTATGTATTTTTCCGAACTTACTAGACTGTTCAAACTGTTTTATTATTTTATACAACCCAACGATATTGTCGCAAAATATTGATTTGAAGGTATTTGATCAATAATATTGTGTGTGTGACTTCTCCATTTGCTCAGCCCTACATTAAATTGTCTGTTTTCAAGGTGACCAAAGGATCTGTATGGATGCTTTGTTGTTGTCCTGGCACTGTGCTATTTATAGAACTAAGCCGCTGGCATTAATGTATCACAACAATACAGTGTGCCACCAGGGTGTTCTAAGAACTGATGAAACCTTAGAGTGATTGATTGAACTGTATAGCCTACTCATTTTCATTCAGAATGCAGCCTTTAACCACCAGGTCACCGTACGTACCAGAAGAAGCCATAAATACTGCTCACTACACAGTTCACTCATTGAGTTCAGGCTTTCCCCACACCCTTGCTTTATTTGGTTAAGGAGCTGTTATTGATGATTTCTCACTATAGAAAGTGTCACCTTATATGCCATTACAGTCAGTCCACTGCAACATGTAAACTTAACACTAATAAAGTATACATTATTATTATTATTATAACACTAACTCCAGAGCAAGCTGTAATCTTGGCTGCCGATATTGTTAATTTCTTACCAACTTCGGATCTCATTCCTGCTGGAACATACAGTGGGGGAAATAAGTATTTGACCCCTTGCTGATTTTGCAGGTTTGCCCACTTACAAAGAATGCAACGATCTATAATTTTAATCATATGTACATTCTAACAGTGAAAGACAGAATCCCAAAGAAAATTCCAGAAAATCACATCATATGAATTTATAAAAATTGATAACCATCTGATGAGGAAAAACAAGTATATGACCCCCTACCAAACAGCAAGTATTCTGGCTCCTACAAGCCAGTTAGTCTTTCTTTAAGACATAGCCCCAATCCCAACCAATTATCTACATCAAATACACCTGCCTCACCTCGTTACCTGTATAAAAGACACCTGTCAGCACCCAAACAACCAGCATCCAACATCACCACCATGGGCAAGACCAAAGAGCTTTCTACGGACATCAGGGACAAGATTGTAGATCTGCACAAGGCTGGGATGAGCTACAAGAGAATCGGAATGCAACTTGGAGAGAAAAGATCAACTGTCGGTGCAGTTATCAGGAAATGGAAGAAGCACCACACCACCGCCAACCTCCCTCGGTCTGGGCCTCCACACAAGATCTCGCCTTGTGGGGTGTCCCTGATCATGTGAACAGTGAGGAATCATCCCAAAACCACAAGGGGGAACTGATGAATCAACTGAAGGCAGCTGGGACCACAGTTACAAAAGAAACGGTTGGTAACACACTACGCCGTCATGGATTGAAATCCTGCAGCGCACGCAAGGTCCCCCTGCTCAAGAAGAAACATGTACAGGCCCGCATGAAGTTCGCCATTCACCACCTGGACGACTCAGAAGAGGCCTGGAAGAAGGTGATGTGGTCAGATGAGACCAAAATAGAACTTTTTGGCCTCAACTCGTCGTGTTTGGAGGGCAAAGAACACAGAGTCCAACCCAAAGAACACCATCCCCACCGTCAAGCATGGTGGTGGCAACATCATGCTTTGGGGGTGCTTTTCAGCCAAGGGGACGGGACAACTCCATCGTATTGAGGGAGGATGGACGGGGCCATGTATCGTGGAATTCTGGACCAACATCTCCTTCCCTCAGTGAGAGAGCTGAAGATGGGTCGAGGATGGGTGTTTCAGCACGACAACGACCCTAAGCACACCGCCAAAGCAACAAAAGAGTGGCTGAAGAAGAAGCACATCAAGGTTCTGGAGTGGCCTAGCCAGTCTCCAGACCTGAATCCAATTGAAAATCTTTGGAGGGAGCTTAAAATTCGAGTTGCCAGGCGACAACCTCGGAACCTGAATGATTTGGAGGCTGTCTGCAGGGAGGAGTGGGCCAACATCCCTGCTGAAATGTGCACAAACCTTGTCACCAACTATAAAAACCGTTTGACATCTGTGCTGGCCAATAATGGCTTTTCTACAAAATATTAACATGCTGTTTGTCCAGGGGGTCAAATACTTGTTTTTCCTCATCAGATGGTTATCAATTTTAATAAATTCATATGATGTGATTTTCTGGAATTTTCTTTGGGATTCTGTCTTTCACTGTTAGAATGTACATATGATTAAAATTATAGATCATTGCATTATTTGTAAGTGGGCAAACCTGCAAAATCAGCAAGGGGTCAAATACTTATTTCCCCCACTGTATCCGGTTGTGCAGTTTTTTTGTTTAGATGCCTTTTTATTGGTGATTTTTTAAAGTTTTACAGTAGAAAGTGCTGCTGCATTCCATTACAGTCATCCCTGGCTGAAATGGGCGGTAGAGAGTGAAGCACAGATGCAGAGACGTTTACCAATCAGGGCAGTTTTTTCAGGAGGGGGGCTTAAAGAGACAGGCACTACAACAGCGCCTCTCAGACCGAGGGTGAATATAAGTGCAGCAGCCATTTTTTTGGGGTAAAAACACAAAATGCATGTATAAACCTGAAAAGAGCATATTGGGTTCCCTTTAAAGGCAACAGAATGTCTTTTTTTAGTAATAGTTGGTGGTAGTTGGTAACATTAAAATGCTGCATTCCATTTACGTGATCCTTAATAAGTCAATTTTATTTGTCAGTTTAACTAAATTCTTTATAAATTCCTACAATTTATGCATTAAAACAGTAATATGAGTGTAATATGGCGGGTGGGGGCAGTCCTAGCCAGTGTTCTCATTTTGGATCCTTGTGGCCTGGTTATCCGGTACCTTCTTCCCAACCTCCACAGGGAAAAAAGCTGTTACCTGTGTGGTTTGGATCCTTAATGATTTTCCTAGCCTTTTTCTTGCAGCGCCTAATGTAAACATGCTTAAGCCAGGGTAGGCCACTGCCTATTGTATGTTTAGCCAAAGCTAGTGGCTTACTGGGACAATCAATGCAACTAAGCCGTAGTTAATGGACTTTGTTTCTCCTTTGCATTTCCTGCTATGACAAGTCAAAATGTCTGCTGTGAAAAAGGTCTATTTGAGACAGAACATGGGCTCATAACTTCCTAAAACTGTCAGGATGTATGCTTTTTAAAGGCTGTTTTGACACCCAAACCTAATTTTGATTGTGGTTGTACATTGCCATAATGAATGTGATTTGTGAAACATGGAGTGTTCTGGTTGCATGTTGTGATGTTTGTGTTGGTTTTAGCTGCATGGAGAGGTGCACACTGTTTGGCACAGTTTGTGTTAAGCTCTATTATTTTCATTAATTTGATTTCAACAACAGGAATGTACATGTATGTGCTAATGTAGTTTTCTGAAAGATTCCTGTTTGAAGAATCCTCACTCAAAGTCCACTTGCTCAGGAAAAGCTAGCAAGGGGACCTTGAATTAAGATTCTTTTGTACAGTTTACAGAATCAACGTCCACTTTGACACTCATTTCTTCTGAGTGTTTATCTTTTTTAATCTGCTTTGGAAATTGAGTATTTGATTTATTTGGCTTGGTCCCACTTCTGTTAATTGTTTTACTGATACTTTGTGTTATTTTGTTTGTTTTGCAATCATACAAATGTGCTGCACATTAACTGCATTTACAGCTTAATGTGTTGGTGGTTCATAATGTTTAACAAGTTGATATGTATTGTCGACTTCATAAAGATCATAGTTTTACCTTTTGTTTTCCTTGTTATCCCTTGACTCTCTTCTTCTCCCCCTCCATTTTAAGGATGAGTTGGCCTGTTCGAACCGTGGAGGCTCCAAGTCCAGTTCTCCAAACAACCGGGGTAATGTTTCCAAAAGTGGAGCTCCTGTATCTTTACAAGCTGGAGGTTCCAAATCCAACACCCCCATGTCCTCTCAGGGTGGTCCCACTAAATCAAACACTCCCACATCTACATACAGTGCTAACTCTCAGTCCACTACACCGCTATCTCCTCATGATAGAGTGTCCACCGGAATAAGTCCTGTGTCCCTCCAGGGCGAAGGGTCTGCCTCTCTCACACCTATGTCTATTGCTTCTTTGGATATTGCCATGGAGTCTGTGGAGCAGGAAGTTTCAGATGGGCTCAACAAGAACCAAGACAGGAACCGTGGAAAACCAAAGAGCAGTAAGGACATTGCAGCCATGCAAGAAGGACAGCAGGGTGAGATTGGACACGATAGTCAGGACTTTGTCACTACACCCCTCAAAGGTGATGGTTAATACTGCAGTTGAAACACCTATATACACACCTATGTCTATAATGTCTATAACACAGGAGTAGTAGCACTTTAACATTGTCTATCTGCTTTGTATCTCTGCTGGCTGCATTAGATGGAGCACACAACCAGGAGTGCTCTGAGGTGCAGGCCATCATAGAGTCCACTCCCGAGCTGGACATGCACCATGATGGCTGCTTAGGAACAAGGTACAGGACTTATGATTAGATGTTTTATCATCATTATCCTACAATTAGGAAAACGTTAATAAGGATAAGCATGTCTCTATGTTTCTTTTCCTCAACAAATCCCATGAGGAGACCAAAACCAACGATGCGTCGGTATCGTTTTAGATGGTATTGTTTAAATATGGTATCCCAAAATTTAAACAATATATTGTCTCCCCCCTTTCTATCACTGTCTCATTAATGTGTTTTTAATAGTGTTTTGGATAGCAGTGGAGCTCTAAGTCTCATAGGAATAAGTTGCAGTATATTAGGTAGGAATTGTTATTAGAATCAATTCTCTGTTGGTTATGGAATTTGTTAAAAATAAGAAAAACATAGATTTAGAATGACTGTCCAACAATTACACATCATCATCCCAGTTGGGATCCATTTGTGTAAAAAAAAAAATAGTGTTCAAAGTAAAAGCTGTGTTCACATGTATGATGGCAATATTTTGCTAAATAATCATATTGCAATATCAATGCCTCTTTCATCAATTTCCTCCCTCTAACTTATCTGTCCACCCAGCACACCAACTAAAGGCGGCATAGAGAATCTAGCGTTTGACCGCAACACTGACTCTCTGTTTGAGGAGCTGTCGTCTGCAGGAAACGACCTGATAGGAGACATGGATGAAGGCGCCGACATGCTGGGTAAGAAGCCTCCTGACTTGATGTTATAATTTCATCGTCATCTCTACTTTTACCAACTGCTTTCTTCCCCTGTTGAATTTTCTAAATTGTCTTTTCTTTGGCTGTCTGGCTTTATCGTCCTCACAGAAGAGTTTTCTGGTGTGTATCAATGAATTCCCTGAAGATCTCTCTACCAGCTCCTTATTCTCATCATTTGTGTCACTGATTCGGGGTTCACGTTCAGTTCCCTCCCTTTCTTATGGATGTGCAGAATAGTAAATAGTGCCACTGTGTTGAGAAGGGCAGTAATACTATAGACTTCATATTTAGGTCAAGCGAGCCAATTTAACCTACTTAAAATGTCATAAACCTCTTTCTGATTTGCATTATCTCTTGCATGACTCTCAGACTACAACTTTCTAGGTAAGACTGAGAGAAAAACATGTTGGTGTATAGGTTAGACATAAGGAATACTTATTTATTGATGTGATTTTTCAATATTTTTTATTTTTCCCTTTCACGATAAAGCACATAAGATGAAACATTCTATATTCACATTATGGGTGATCATTTTCAGGTATGGGTCGGGAAGTTGAACATCTCATCCATGAAAATGCCCAGCTACTGGAGACCAAGTTAGTAATCATAACCTCTTTTTTTGAAGCCAACTCTGCCCCACTTATATTGAAGCAGCCAGAAAAAATGAAAAACACTGAAAGGGGCTGTACTTGATATTTAGAAGATTGCCTCAACATGACTCTCACAGACCGTTCCCCAGCTCGTTAAATACCCCCGCTTTGTCCCAGCCCTTGGTGTCAGATACAGAGGCGCAATGCACTCACAAAGCACTCACATACACATGCAGCCAGACCGGCTATCAAAACAAAGAACAGACAAACTCAGAATACAGCACGCACAGAGGGAGTGTGATTTTTATTCTATGCTATTGATGATTTCTGCATTAGTGGGCCATGTAAGGTTACGTGCCCTATACCAGCATCACCTGTTGACTGTTACCTAGACATATCAATTTGCAGTGTCTGTGTATGCGCCTTCCGTTTGGATGCAAAAATTGGAGTTTTGTTATTTTTCTCATTTGATTTGAAATTTTGCATATCAAAGCACCTATTGCTAGACATTTACTGGCTTACGAATGCTATTCATTGGCATTGAAACTAACATGAACCACTTCCGTCACTGTGATTACCTTTCTTCAGTTAGAACTCTCTTTCAAGTGGTGCTACTTTTTTGTTTTTTTACTACTTCTTGCACTTTATTATGGCAATTGATAATGAGGTTAAAAAAGCAATTTCATGATTACATAAAAACGGAAATGTCCCCCTTGCATTGTTGAGAAACAGGACAGTGCTGCCACCTTGTGTTTAATTTAGATATCCCAGTAGAATGTATGTTGATATGCATGTTTATTTGTTTTCAGAAATGCTTTGAATGTGGTGAAAAATGACCTGATAGCACAAATGGATGAATTGACTTGTGAGAAGGAGGTTCTGCAAGGTGAGCTAAATGCTGTCACTCAGGCCAAGACCAAACTGGAGGACAAGAACAAAGAATTAGAAGATGAACTCAAGAAGTGAGTTGGTTTGGACTTTGGCTTCAAAACACACACAATATGCAACACTAACTGCCTACCAGTCTATTGTTATATCTAGTCTGTGTAAGTCTGTATAAACGTGTGTTGCAAATTAGAATTTGTTTTCTCACTTGCAGGGTTCGAGCAGAGCTTGAGGCCTCCAAAAACAAGGTCAAGAATGACAACAACGAGGATGATGTGAGTGAGATATTTAATAGAATAGAATAGAATGCCTTTATTGTCATTATATACAAGTACACAGTACCTGTGCAATGAAATTGGAGCAATCCCTTTTCAGTGTTGACAAATAACAATAACATAAAGATAACAATGTAAAATATCAAAAATATAAAGTCAAAAATATATGTGATCTGTGTGTCTAATACACCTGTATGGATTAGAGTAAGTTGTTGTGGAATGCTACCTACTGTAAATGTTGAACTTTATTTTAAATGTCTCTAAATAGTTATATTGCAATGCCAAACAATTCCATTACACTAAAACCTTTAGTGTTTCCCTTAAAAAGCTTCATATGTATTGATAGCAGTCTACTCACATGTTTATGAACACCCACATGGATAGATGACTCACAGACCGCAGCTAGTATGTATTCCACATATTCCTCTCAGTCACTTTCACCGCTAACTCCGTAAACAAAACCTAGCAGTCTACTTGGCACGTTTTTTCTACAAACCCAAACAAAAGCACTGATTGGCGGATCCCTGCCATCCCACAAATGGTGAGGCTTTTGTCTCAGTCACACATAAACATATACCCATCTCTTTCAACAGCATTGGGCACACTGCAGCAGCTTTGTTGAATTGACAGCAAAGTTACAGCCAACCTAGTCTTAATGTCAGAACCAGGCCATCGGCCGAATCTTGGTCCATTTAGACCACTGCAGGGGTCCGTGTATCAATGTAGCTGTATCTGTGATTATACAACCAGATACCAATTCAGATCGATGAATCTTTACACCCCTACTTCATGGCCATCGTATTGATCATCTGATTTTAAATAAAAGGCCAATGTGAGCATGGGTTACAAATAATTTGTATATGTAATGAATAGTGGTTAAGTGGACTTTTGCTGGCGTTGTGCCTGCAGAGCGATGTGCCTACAGCCCAGAGGAAGCGCTTCACCAGGGTGGAGATGGCCAGAGTCCTGATGGAGAGGAACCAGTATAAGGAGAGGCTAATGGAGCTGCAAGAGGCTGTCAGATGGACAGAGATGATTCGGTAAGAGAGGAGGAACAGAGGCAGCACTGCTGGGCTGATCAAATAGTGAAAAATATCTAATTCTAGTTTTTCTTACCACGTGCGTCAAACTGCATGTCTGTATTTGTGTTCTACATGGTATTAAAAAGATATGATTGCACCTTGAATTACAGGTGTATCAATTGTACATCAATGAGTATAGGAACCCCTGCTTAAGTTGCCTAAAAAGAGGAATAAAATGCATTTTTTATTCACAAAGAAAATTGGTGTCCTTAAAGGTTGGATTTTTCCTAATTTTTTAATTAAGGCATTAAGATCAATTTCCAAAATATTTTTTTATTCCTCTTTTTAGTCAACTTAAGCAGGGGTTCCTATACTCATGAGCAGCTTTGTAGGTCACTCCAGTTAGAGTAAAAAGTAAAGTTACCTATTTGTCTAAAGACAAATAATCACTTTAGCTCACATTTATTAAATAGTGGTAGTGGCAGTGGTGGCCTGAAGGTTAAAGAAGCGAGAAAACCTCTAACCACAGCATCAAATTATCTGGTTTAGTAGTTGTGTAGTGTTATTAAATCCAATGCTGACCTGTTTCTTTATACCTGTGTCTTTTATATATAAGTTTGGAACCAACCAAATGCGTTTCCTTTTATTTTCATGACTATTTACATTGTAGATTCTCACTGAAGGCATCAAAACTATGAATGAACACATGTGGAATTATGTACTTAACAAAAAAGTGTGAAATAACTGAAAACATATTCTAGTTTCTTCAAAGTAGCCACCCTTTACTGTAAGTTTATGCTTCAGAATTACAGTTTTAAGGTGATGAGTCTGAATGATGTGGTTTAAGTTTAACAGGTAGAATCTGATAAATCTAGTCAATAACTGATGTGAGGCGATAGCCCAATGGTTTCTGCAGTAGAAGACCCGCCACTTTGTTAGTCTTTTATGAATAGCAAAAAGGTAGCCAACGACACCTTTTTTCCCAACATCAAATTTGATACACAGAGTGATGTTTCTTCTTCCACAAAGCCATCTTTTGCCTAGTGTAAGTAGTACAGACGCCGGCATGCATAAAGCATATTAATCAGACAAAGCAAAGCAAAAAGTCTTTTTTTGTTGTGTTGCCAGAAAATTGCACTCTTTGAAATAAAAACCGTTAACCATTTAGCCATAATTTCAAGTTAAGAGTGTTATCCTTGCGGTTGTTTGTTAAACATAGCTATTATTTGATCATAATGGGCTGCTGTTGTAATTGAATGCAATCCCCCGGTTTCCTTCGCTTGATCCTTAACACACAAATACAGTGGGGCTTGAAAGTTTGGGCACCCCAGGTAAAAATTTGTATTAATGTGCATGAAGAAGCAGAGAAAAGATGGAAAAAATCTGCAAAAGGCATCAAATGACAGATTAGACATTTGTATAATTTGTCCTAAAAAGTTAGATTTTATTTCCATCATTTACACTTGCAAAATAACAGAAAACAATAAAATGGCGTCTGCAAAAGTTTGGGCCCCCTGCAGAGTTAATACCCTCTACTCGTGAAAGGTTCCCTGTGCCACTGGCTGCAATTCAACCCCAACCCGTTTCTTCTGCAAACATACTTTTGCTCATTCCGGCCAAAAAGTTCACTTCATCGGTCCACAAATCTTGTTCCCACAATGCATCAGGCTTGTCTATATGTTCATTTGCAAACTTCAAACGCTGATTTTTGTCGTGAGGACGTAGAAGAGGTTTTCTTCTGATGACTCATCCATGAAGACCATATTTGTACGAGTATGCATGATAGAAACTCTGCAGGGGCCCAAACTTTTGCAGATGCCATTTTTTTTTCTGTTATTTTGAAAGTGTAAATGATGGAAATAAAATCTAACTTTTTGTGACATATTATACGAATGTCTAATCTATCATTTGATGCCTTTTGGAGATTTTTCCATCTTTTCTTGGCTTCTTTATGCACATTAATACAAATTCTTACCTGGGAGGCCCAAACTTTCGAGCCCCACTGTACATACATCCACACAAACCATCCACAAAGTGATAATACAAAGCTAACTATTAAAAAGAATTGTATGGTTGGAAGTTTCAAGTAGAAATGGAGGCAGTGACTGTAAAACCCATCGAAAGCATTACATTTGATTCAAAGTGAATTGTCTCTTTCAGGGCTTCAAAGGAGAACCCAGCTCTTCCAGAGAAGAAGAAATCCAGCCTCTGGCAGTTGTAAGCTTCTGTTTTCTTTTCAGTTCAGCTCTCAGATATCAGCCACAGTTTGTTTACTGTGTTTTTTGATGCGTTTTATTTTGCTTTTCTTTCATATTCTATGTTCTGTGGTTGTGTTCTCCAGGATGTAGGTAAATCTTTGACATGTTAACGGTGTCTATCTTGTGATGTTCATCTTGACAACAAACTCTTAACAGACGAGAGCCAGCCAGGAAACAGTGGCTCTGATCTCACATCTGAGCTGCTTTACTGCCACAAGTATTTATTAAAAATTAAAGAAAGTTGTAAACATCAGGCGTTGCAGACTCTTTTGAGGGTATGGTGCACTTCTTTGTTCACAGAGGAACTAAATCTGATAACTGAAAGTCTGTTATCCGATCCCTGCTCTCCTTTGTTAAGTTTCAAAAGGAATGAGTTTGGTTTGAAGGAGGACATTGTTTGGGGCAGGTTTTTGGCAATGGGTTGCGACAGTTGTGTGTATGAGAGAAGCAAAATCTGATAAATCCACCAACTCTTCTGCCCTGTTTCTGTGTGTTTCTCTATATCCTGCTGGTGTTGTGATGTGTGTGTGTGTGTGCAGGAGGTGCGTTGGGAGGGTTGCTACAGAGATGGGAGGGAATGCAGGAATAAGGGTGGAGTGTATTGGTCAAACAAAGCAAATACACTCATTAAGATATACTTACCATTTCCTATCATGAAAGTTACAGCCATATATTATATGCTAAAGTATTAATTTGAAACATCTGTTGCTGACTGTAAATAAACTGTCAGATGTGATGGGATAAATACCGTATGCTCTCACTGTAGAGTTAGGTGGAAATGAAGTGTTGTTGTCCAGTTTTGCTCTGTGTTGTTGACTAACATCCTAGTTGGTGCACAATATTAACCCTGCACTCAGCATTTTCAGACAGCTGCTCTGGCTAATGGGGACACGTATATCAATGTCTACCTGTGGGAAAGCTGGCATGGTGTGTTGGCATGGGAAAAGGGAACATTTTTACCCTTAAATGTTGAACCTTACTTCTACCGCTGGAGCTACTGCTTGTGTCCACCCCGCTATACGTTTGTCTGTGTGCTTTTTTCCTCTCTCGTTCCTTTCCACTTCCCCACCCTTACACCTCCAGTTTCAGCCGTTTGTTCAGCTCGTCGGGCGGGGCAGCCAAGAAGCCGGCAACGGATGCCCCAGTGAACGTCAAGTACAATGCACCCACCTCTCAAATTCAGCCGTCTGTCAAGAAGAAGAGCACCACGCTGCAGCAGCTGCCCAGTGACAAGAGCAAAGCCTTTGATTTCCTCAATGAGGAGTAAGTAATTCAGGGTAAAGTAGAGAAAATGAAAACGTGTGTTACTGGTACCTGTGGATGCTGAGGCACTGTTGATCCCTTATGGTGCATCGACTCACTTGGAAAAAAGGAACAATGGGCCACTCATCAATTATCTCGGGCATCACACTTTTTCAAAGGGAGTCAAGATTTTAAATACAATTTGACAATTTTTACTTAGTTTTGAATCCTAACAGAAGTTATCTCGACACTTTCCAAATAGAGTCGGTCTAGGCCACACTCTATAATATACAGAGACCCAACAGTTCCCCCAAGAGCATGCACTTGGTGTGACGGTGGCGTGGAACAATGCCAAGCTATAAACACATTCTAATGGCTTTCAAAGTTTTAAATTGGACAGCTGTGCTGTCTTGGGGTGCTGCAGACAACTTTACAGAGACCGCTTGAGAACCTGGGTCTTAGTGTGTTCCAAGTGGACTCTTTGTGATGGGAAAGTACACTCACCAACCACAGGAGATTTTGACTGGAGATATGTGAATATAGTAAGAATTGAAAAAATCACTACATAGATTAAGTCTGGACAAAGATGGATTTAAACTGCATAAACTGTACTGGTTGGCATGGAGACAAGATTGTAAATCTAGTTTGTAATAAGTCAGTGTGAACAAAAACTGGACAAGGTCTAAAAGACAATGTAACATTTTTTTCTGGACCACATTTCATGAACTGCAGGTGTGAAAGCGTCGTTATAAACTCACTCCTATTAGTGAGACGGCATGTTAAATTAACACAAATAACATTGACAGTAACCAGGCACATTGTGTTGTGTAGACCTTTTCAATGAAGTAATTGTCAATGCTCTGCAAATGTCTGGTCTGAAAAATATTAGTAAAATCCAACACTTTATCCATCTTCATCCGCTTATCCGGTATCGGGTCGCGGGGGCAGCAGCTCCAGTAGGGGACCCCAAACTTCCCTTTCCCGAGCCACATCAACCAGCTCCGACTGGGGGATCCCGAGGCGTTCCCAGGCCAGGTTGGAGATATAATCTCTCCACCTAGTCCTGGGTCTTCCCCGAGGCCTCCTCCCAGCTGGACGTGCCTGGAACACCTCCCTACACTTTAACTGTGCGTTATAATAACAAATGTAATCAAACTGTACATAGTGATTTTCTAATTTGTATTTATTTTAGTAGAAACCTTAGTCTCTCTTTGCCAGACCTTCTTCCAAAGCACCCTGGCTACTCCACATAGCATTCAGGGATGGGAAGGCAACATGCTCTTGTGCTAAGCACAGTGCTAAGCACCGGGAAAAGCTGTGGTGCTGCTGCAAAATAGCCTCGGAAGGAACTTATTTTGGTAGAACATGTGTACGTTTGAAAACTGTTAAATGACCAAAATCAGATTGGACCGATTAGTTTGCTGTCAGGATTTACCCTGCAGCAATAGAAGAAAAAAACGTCGACCGGAGTTTAAAACGCCAACACAAAGGAAGCCCAAGTCAACAGATATCCAGCCTAAATGTGTAAAATCCGTTGGTTTTTCTGTTGGCAATGGAACAATCCCGGAAGTGGAACGTCAAGGATATCACTATAGAAACCCTAACTGTTCAACAATAGATATCTTTGTCAGTGAGCTGTTCTGTCCCACAGAGTGGCAGCTGATAATGTGGTGTCCAGGCGGGAGCAGAAGAGGGCTCAGTACCAGCAAGTCAAAGCCCACGTCCAGAAGGAGGACGGCAGAGTGCAGGCGTGTGGCTGGAGTCTGCCTAAGAAATACAAAGTAAGGAGATGAGCAGGAAAACCTTTGCAGTAGCACTTTGTCTTCTGTTAGCATTATAACTCATTGTTTGAAGATTCTTTGTGCCAATATGTGTGGGTTGCTGCCCAGTTCTATTTATTGGTATTTTAGAAGGCAAACCTATTTCACAAATTCTATAAATTATTACAGAAAATTCTGTAAAATATTACAGAAATAGTTGTACAGAAAAATTTCCATACACAGACACGAACACAACAGGTCCTGTACAAAAGATAATCAGATCACCGTAGATAATAGAGTACAAAGCTGCTCCACATGCTTATTGACATCACAACTCAGGTAGTCATCATAGCTAAGAGTTAAGCTAAGAGCCAAAGGGATATGTATTGCCTAGCTTCTACAATATCAATAAAGTTTCATAAAATGTTTAAACGGAACCACACAATGTATGCTCAGTTCTACTTTTAATGTAAAATTGCGATTTAAAATCTAATTAAAAGAACATCTAATTAAAGGCTTTTTTCATGTCTTGGACCTTCTTTTTCTCTTTGAAGTTGATGTTCCTTCAAACTTCTGAGCACTCCAGACTTTTTTTCTTCATAATAGATTGTTTGCTCCTCTTCAGATGATGGTAGAACTAGTAACAAACAAGCTGTAATGCGATGTGGTGGTGTGGTGTTTGTATTTTGTTTTAGGCTAATGGTGGCCATACAGAGAGTAAGGTGAAGAATCTACCTGTTCCTGTCTTCCTCAGACCGCTGGATGAAAAAGATGCTTCTATGAAGGTACTTACTTTAGCTTGTCAGTCTATAATAACTCTAATTGCATAAAAATATCGTATTGGCTTTTTTAAATTTCTTTTTATCTGTGACAATAAGGACGTATTTATTTAAACTACTAATCTTAAAACCAGTATATGAAACCACTGTTTTTTACTGAAAGTGCTGATATCCCAGTATTAGGCAGTAGAAAACTGTAGAAAACCATTCTAATAATTACATTGCATTTAATTATAAGTTAATTTTCTTGATAGTTTTCATACATGTATAAAAGCTATCGGGAAATATGCAACGCAGCGAAGTAGTGTGATAGGGATGCATTGACATTTCATGCATGTCTCATTGTATTTGACTGCTGTACCTGTGTGTCTGTGCTTCAGCTGTGGTGTGCTGCTGGTGTGAACCTCTCTGGAGGTAAAACCAGAGATGGAGGTTCGATTGTAGGAGCCAGTGTGTTTTACAGCAACATCCCTGGACCAGAGAGCCCTAAAAAGAAAATAGGATCTCAGAGCAGCCTGGATAAACTGGATCAAGACCTCAAGGTACATACATAGACTCTGCTTGTTTCCAACACATGGTGATAAAGAGGTTGAGAAGAAATAATTCAAATCACAATTTTTGTTTTTGCAGGAGCAGCAGAAGGAGCTGCGGCAGCAGGATGAGTTGTCGTCGCTGGTTTGGATTTGTACCAGCACCCAGTCCACCACCAAAGCTGTTGTCATTGATGGCAACCAGGCTGGAAACATCCTGGAGAGCTTCTTTGTTTGTAACTCCCACGTCCTCTGCATCGCCAGTGTTCCAGGTCAGCGGATGAATACATGTGCATCTGAGGCTGCAAGTCCACACAATGGAAGAAAGGGATTTTTATTGCTGACATCTCGTTTTGCATTCAGTGGCCCACAGAGGAACTGCACCATTTATGAGGGATGTCATGTTTTCTTATTCATGATTATATATGTCGTTTTTTTTTTTAGGCGCAAGAGAGACAGACTACCCAGCTGGTGAGGAAGTAGTTCCTAACTCTGAGACAGGACCAGCAGGGGATGGCGGATCACAATCAACTGATAGCATCTCTGCAGGCGGCGATGATGTGCTCGGAGGCATCACTGTTGTTGGCTGTGATGCTGAGGGAGCAGCAGCTGTTCCTCAGACAGCAGCCAGTCCAGGCGAAGACGGAGACAGTGGTCAGAGATGTTTACTGTTCAATCCCCTTTCCACCTGACATAAGAATGCATCCTCTGTGATCAGGGCTAGTATATATCTGTCACTCAAAGAAATAACTGTAAATGAATGCCAAAACTGGAACTTTTAACAAGCTCATCTTATTCAGTGAAGGTCTAAGTTAAGAAAGCTGCTAAAACTTCTAGGCCTAACAGCAGGACCAAAAATGTATCAATCTGAGGATTTTTAGCCAGTTAGGGAAGATTTCTTACTCTGAGATGCTTGATAAATACAAGCCCAGACTATGTTTTGGTGAAGCAAATATGCATTAATCTTCCTTTGATCATGTGGTCAAATGGATGAGGAGAAGTAACATAAGCTCTAAAGAACCTAAAAAATTAATTCACAACAATCTGTAGTTTAGCAAGGGAAGGAATAAATCAGTGCACAATTATACTGAATATTCCATCTGGCATCTGCAGTAATAAAGCTAAAATGACGCCATAGATATTACCTATACATGTGAGTCGGCCTACTTTACTAAGAGACAATCCTCTCTACAGAATCCAGACCAGCAGAGGAAGCAACAGAGGCAACAGAGGCCAGTGCAGGGCCTGCTGACCAAAGACACAGCCTTAAGGGAGTCTACACTGAGCACGTCTTCACTGATCCACTGGGAGCTCAGCAGAGCACAGAGGCACCAGCTAACTACTCCCAGAGGTAACACCAGGACGCCCATTACACAACCCAGTGTCATTACAAAACTGTCAGTTTTATCAGTGCAACCATAAACAAACCCACTGAGCAACAATATCAAGTCTCTGCAAAACAATTTTCCACTTGATCTTGAAACCTGTGTGTATATGTTGTTTGATAGTAAATTGCATTAAGCCTTTGAGTCAAACTTCCTTGCTGCATCGCTGGATGGCTGTGTGCGTTTTGCCCCTGGCTTACCTTACTCACCCTCTGCAGAATGGGCCGTAACATTGTATCAGGCATAGAACTAGTGAAAAACACAAATTTACATCAGTTCTATCACTGTCCAATGTTGAAACTTGTTTTCCCCCTTGTTTATTGACTGTGAATGGTGACGTCAGATAGGGAATTCTTCACGAGTTGATGTCTAGCCGTAGTAAGTACAATTATACAAATGCAGCCTCTCTAATGCATGCTGACTCTGATGACCAGGGAGAGTGATCTGTTGAAAGATGGTGTGAGTTCAAACCCCAACGCAGAGGAGCAGGACCTGATGAGGGAAGAGGCTCAGAAAATGAGCAGTGTTCTGCCTACTATGTGGCTGGGGGCACAGAACGGATGGTGAGTTTTACATTTCAGTTGCCCACACACTTATGCCGTTTTTCCATTAATGGTACCTGCTCAACTCGCCTCGGCCGCAGTGCCCCGTCATTCTTTTTCCATTGCAGATTATTACTGCCTCATGCATGAGGCGAGCATGGCTGGTCATCATAGCAATGCTGCAGGAAACCACCATGACCTAACGTGCCACATACATAGAACGTCGAAGGTGTATTGTTTTTGATTCTCGGCATATGGCTGTTGCCAGAAGGCACATTTAGTTTCAAAAGAAGCTGGAGGCAGCAGTTGGTTAAAAAAAACAAAAAAGGCGAGTACAGTAGAGTCGAGTCGAATAGGTACCATTCTGTGGTAATACACCATTATGTTTATGGCCAGAATTGAAGAAATCTTGATTGACGATGAAATTATTGAACTTTTCTGATTCTAGTGTGTATGTCCACTCCTCTGTGGCTCAGTGGAAGAGGTGTCTCCATTCTATAAAGCTGAAGGATTCTGTGCTCGGCATAGTGTAAGGACATCCAAATGACCCCAACATCCGATTCCTTCTCATGTTGCTACTTTTTTTTGATAGTGTAACAGCGCTTTCTCTCCCACAGGCATGTGAAAGGGCGTGTACTGGTGGGTCTCTCTGATGGCACTTTAGCCATTTTCCACAGAGGAGTGGGTAAGGAAACACAAGCACATGCAAAAAGTTCTTCTAAATTGAACAAGCAATATCTACCTGGGATGTATCTGCAACTATCACCATGTATCTTGACTTCCTTTGTTTTTGGCAGACGGACAATGGGATCTGACCAACTACCATCTGTTAGACCTAGGGAGACAACACTACTCCATCCGCTGCATGACTGTAGTACATGACAAGGTGTGGTGTGGCTACAGGAACAAGATCTATGTGGTGCAGCCCAAAGCCATGAAGATAGAGGTATGATAAGACCCTCATTCATTCATTTTTTTTATTATTTTATTTAGAGTTCTGCACACACACATTGCAGTCAACTATTCAATTCAGTTTTATTTATAGTATCAATTCATAACAAGAGTTATCACTTTACAGATGGTGAAGGTCTAGACCACACATAATTTACAAAGACCCAACAATTCCAATAATTTCCATAATTCCCCCAAGAGCAAGCATTTAGTGCGACAGTGGCGAAGAAAAACTCGGACAGACCCAGGCTCTTGGTGGGCGGTGTCTGACGGTGCCGGTTGGGGGTACTACCAGCATGTAACACTAGCATCTAAAAACAATGAAGTATCTGCCTTACTTACTGGTTTGTTGATCTACTAAGCAAGAAAAGGATTTTGTTCAACTTCTCTTTTTCGCCACACCTGATAAAAGTTGCTTCAAATCAGCTTGACGGTGTGTCTTTTTGCCCTTAATCTCTCCTGCATATCCTCTGTCCTTTGCAGAAGTCATTTGACGCCCACCCTCGTAAGGAGAGCCAGGTACGTCAGCTGGCCTGGGAGGGCGATGGCATCTGGGTGTCCATCAGACTGGACTCCACTCTCAGGCTGTACCACGCTCACACCTTCCAGCACCTTCAAGACGTCGACATCGAGCCCTACGTCAGCAAGATGCTTGGTCAGTTCACTCTTTCTTACAACAAGATTGAAATGCATGAAACACAAGATGCACTTCTCAGGGTCGACAGCCTTTGTTCATCGGCTTTGTTCATTTGCTCTTTTTCTCAGGTACGGGGAAACTAGGTTTCTCTTTTGTGAGGATCACAGCTCTCATGGTGTCATGTAATCGTCTGTGGATCGGCACTGGGAATGGAGTCATCATCTCCATCCCTCTGACAGATAGTGAGTTCCAGAGCTAGACTGATATTTGTTTCTCTTTTATGTATTTTTATAGTGCCAAACCTCTGGTGGACACACCCATTCACACTTGCTGCTGCCCATATGTTGGCAGTCCCTCGTTGCTATCACTATCACTCCACATTTTGTGGTTCACTGAAAATACATAACTTATGTTTGCACAAGTTGTGATTTAAGATTTCTGAAATTCCGAAAACTAACAATATAATACTGCAATAACAATATCTCATTTCTTACACACAAAGTGAATTATAAACAACTCTCTCCCTCTCACTTCCATCGTTTGATCAGCAGCCAACAAGGAAACCAATGCAGCACTCAACCAACCAGGAAGTGCAGTTCGTGTCTATGGCGACGACAGCAGTGACAAAGTGACAGCTGGGACGTTTGTTCCATACTGCTCCATGGCTCACGCTCAGCTCTGTTTCCATGGTCACAGAGATGCTGTCAAGTTCTTCACCGCGGTCCCAGGTTGTTTTACTTATTTATTTCTATATATTCCAATGTTATGTCCTAACTCTGCTACCCTTTGGACTGACCAAATCTGTTCTTTTATTGAATATTATTTTTCTATTTAAAAAAAAATAAAAATAATTGTTGTCCTTATAGTTGCGTCTACCATACACTAGTAATGTATGATGTGATATTCAAATGAGATGACACAATCAGCAGGCCTTCTTTCTGTGGATAAAATGTAACAAACTCATATTATCAAATGCAGATTAAAAACTGATGAGTCAGAGAGCGGAGATCTCATTTCAATACAGTCTACAGATAAGAAGGTCTGTACCAGATAAACACAATCTGGACTTGTTTGCTGTTATTTACAGTTTGTGGCTCTGTGCTTTCAGGTCATGCAGTTCCATCTGCGTCCTGTGGAGGGGAGGCAGCGGGTGACAAGACGACAGATGCCGCAACTCAGGAAGGAACCAAATCCATGTTGGTGATGAGTGGAGGAGAAGGCTACATCGACTTTAGGATGGGTGAGTTTTGCAACATGTAATGAACAAAAGCATCACTGTAATCACCACAGGAGACCTAGAGACAGTGACGCCTCTCTGTATGTCTTTAGGTGATGAGAATGGGGAGGAGGACGAGGACCCCCTATTGAAACTGCAGCCCTTGCTGGCTAAAGCAGAGCGCAGCCACCTCATCGTCTGGCAGGTCTTTGCCAGCGAGGACTAAACTCTGACCTGCATCCCCTCAGGCCTAATTTGCCTTTTCTCTCAAACCCGCTGCCATGGAGGAGGAGTTCAGGCGAATGACTCCCCTCTACAGAGTTTGATCAGCACTTATTTCTTCCTCAAACCCAAACAATGACAGTGAAACGAGCAGAAACTCAGTGGTAAACTGGACAGGAGCAGTGGAAACAGATTTAAGCAAACT
>JABXJD010000260.1:667500-670000 GCA_013375575.1 Percina caprodes
AAAAAAAAAAAAAAAAAACAATATATAAAAACAAATAAAACACAAGAATAAAAGTTACAGTGCAGTATAAAAGAAAGAAATGAACATAATTTAAAGAAAGGCAACATCGAAAAGAAAGGTCTTCAGCATTGATTTAAAAGAACTAAGAGTAGCAGCAGACCTGCAGGTTTCTGGGAGTTTATTCCAGATATGAGGAGCATAGAAACTGAACGCTGCTTCCCCTGTTTAGTTCTGACTCTAGGAACAGACAGTAGACCTGTCCCAGATGACCTTAGAGGTCTGGGGGGGTCATAGTGTACTAGCAGATCAGAAATGTATTTTGGCCCTAAACCGTTTAGTGATTTATAAACTAGCAAAAGAACTTTGAAATCAATTCTTTGGGGCACAGGAAGCCAGTGTAAGGACTTCAGAACTGGAGTGATGTGATCCAGTTTCTTGGTCTTAGTGAGGACTCGAGCAGCAGCGTTCTGAATCAGCTGCAGCTGTCTGATTGATTTTTAGGGAGACCTGTAAAGACCCGTTACAGTAGTCAAGTCTACTGAAGATGAAAGCATGGACAAGTTTTTCCAAATCCTGTTGACACATAAGTCCTTTAACCCTTGATATATTCTTAAGGTGATAATAGGCTGACTTTGTAATTGTCTTTATATGGCTGTTAAAATTCAGGTCAGAGTCCATGATTACACCAAGATTTCTGGCTTTGTCTGTTGTTTTTAACATTGTTGTTTGAAGCTGAGCGCAAACTTTTAATCTTTCCTCTTTTGCTCCAAAAACAACCACCTCAGTTTTTCCCTCATTTAATTTCAGAAAGTTTTGGCACATCCAGCCGTTAATTTGTTCAATACACTTAGTCAGTTTTTGTATTGGACTATAGTCCTGGCGATAAGGTTATGTAAATTTGTGTGTCATCCGCATAACTATGGTAACTTATTTTGTTGTTTTCCATAATCTGAGCCAGTGGAAGCATGTAGATGTTAAACAGAAGAGGCCCCAGAATGGAGCCTTGGGGAACTCCACACGTCATATTTGTACGCTCAGATGTATAATTACCTATTGACACAAAGTAATCCCTATTCTGTAAGTAAGATTCAAACCAGTTTAGTACTGAGCCAGAAAGACCAACCCAGTTTTCCAATCGGTCTAGTAATATGTCGTGGTCGACCGTATCAAATGCAGCACTGAGATCAAGTAATACTAAGACTGAAATTTTGCCATTATCTGTGTTAAGGTGGATGTCATTAAAGACCTTAACGAGAGCCGTCTCAGTGCTGTGGTGTGGTCGGAAGCCCGACTGAAAGGTATCAAAGCTGTTGTTTAGTGACAAGAAATAATTGAGTTGTTGAAAAACTGCTTTTTCAATGATTTTACTTAAGAACGGAAGGTTTGATATTGGCCTATAGTTGCTCATTAGGGATGTGTCTAGATTGTTCTTTTTAAGAGTGGCTTGATTACTGCAGTTTTCAAGGCCTGTGGAAAGATTCCTGAAAGAAGAGATGTGTTCACAATCTGTAGAAGATCAGAAGACAAACAATTCAAGACATTTTTGAAAACACCCGTTGGTAGAATATCAAGGCAACAGGAGGAAGTTTTCAGATGTTGTATAATGTCCTCCAGGTTTTTATGGTTGATCGCATGAAACTCAGTCATATTGGAACTAGTTCTGCTTGAACACTGTGACAACACACATCCTGTACTTGATATGGAGGCACTAACTGTTTGTCTAATCTTTTGAATTTTTTCTTTGAAGAAGGAGGCAAAGTCATTGCAGGCCTTGGAAGATAAAAGTTCAGATGCTACTGGTACTGGAGGGTTTGTTAACCTATCGACAGTAGCAAACAAAGCACGTGAATTATTATTGTTTCTAGAGATAATATCAGAGAAGAAGGACCGCCTTGCATTCCTCAGTTCCAAATTATAAATGCGAAGTCTCTCTTTATAGGTGTTATAATGGACCAGGAGATTTGTTTTTCGCCACCTTCGTTCAGCTTTTCGACACTCTCTTTTTTCTGTTCTCACCAGTGGGACATTTCTCCATGGAGACCTTTTCTTACAAGAGACAACTTTGACCTTAGTGGGAGCAATGGCATCAATAACATTTGTAATTTTACAGTTGAAATGATCTACAAGCTCAGTGACTGAGAGCCCAGGGGGGGCGGGTGCGGCGGAGAAAAGCTGAGTAAATGTTTCACTGGTGTTTTCAGTGATAAACCGTTTTCTGATTATCTTTGTTTGGACACTTTTGGGCACAGAGATAGAGCCGTTAAAGAAAACACAGGAATGATCAGACAGAGCAACGTCAGTCACCACAACCTTGGAAATATTCAGACCCTTGGAGACAATCAAGTCCAGAGTGTGCCCCTTATTGTGCGTGGGCTCTGTCACATGCTGAGTCAGTCCATAGTTCTCAAAAACACAACACAGTTCTTTGGTCCCCCTGTCCTGGGGGTTGTCAACATGAATGTTAAAATCACCCACAATGATTACACAATCAAAGTTAATG
>JABXJD010000260.1:677500-878508 GCA_013375575.1 Percina caprodes
CTGTCCTCTCATCATATCTTATTTTTTAGGGGCATTTTAGGCATTTATTTATATAGGACAGCTGAAGATATGAAAGGGGAGAGTGAGTGGGAATGACATGCAGCAAAGGGCCGCAGGTCGGAGTCAAACCCGCGGCTGCTGACCCGAGGGAGTAAACCTCTATAAATGGACGCATGCTCTACCAACTCAGCTCCCCAGGCGCCCCTCTCATCATTTCTCTGCGTCACCCTCTTTGTCATCCCTTTTGTTTTTTCATATATTTGATGTGAGGACTCCCTTCCTTTGACAATAATCTGTCACCAAGGCGTTTTCTCTGTCTTTGTGTGTGTGTGTGTGTGTGTGTGTGTGTGAGAATCTTAGATCACTTAGAACTGAGATGACAGTGTATGTGAAAACTCCAGCTTCAGCACACCCTTTTCCTTTTGCTTTCATTAACCTCAAACATTAAACAAATAGATTCTAAGAAAATAATGTCTGAGTGCATAATGCCTGCTCTCCCAGTCTTTCAACACTGATCTGCTTCGTCATGGCGACACACACACACACGCACGCACACGCACACACACACACACACACACACACACGTCACGTTGCTGGGACTGATTATACGCATTAATTTGTCCTTTATCAGCCAAGAGCCTGAGGCAAAGACAAAGGGGATAATCTCCCTACCACTTTGTATGTCATTTTTCAAATTTATTTTTTATCCTTTTCTGTCATGGCATTCTGTTTGGTATGAGCTTTGAACTTGAGCTGTTACATTTCTTTATTTTAAGTGGTGATATTGGTCATATGCCAAGAATGAAAACATGAATACTGAAAAATAATTTTGATCTGGGTTTCCACAAGGTAAGTAGGCTACTGGAACATTAATGAATTAAAGAGTTGGATAAAAAAGACTAAGATAATGCTGGAGGAAGCTAGCAGCAAAAGGGAGTTTTGCACAACCAGCCCAAAAATTACTCTTCTACATAGAATATGACTGATCTATAAATTATTAAAAGTTTTCATTCAATTCAATTAAATTTTATTCATAGTATCAAATCATTTAAAGAGTTATCTCAAGACACTTTACAGATAGAGTAGGTCTAGACCATACTCTATAATTTACAAAGACCCAACAATTCCAGTAAAAAGAGCAAGCAACTAGTGCGACAGTGGCGAGGAAAAACTCCTTTTAGGAAGAAACCTCTGTGATGAGAAAATCTTCCTTTTAGGGAGAAACCTCGGACAGACCCAGGCCCCTTGGTGCCAGTTGGGGGTGTGATGAACAATGGCAATAATAGTCACAATAAAAGATTATGGAACAATGACCAGAAATAGTAGTTGTAGTAGTTCATGGCATAGCAGGGCACAGCAGGGTGTAGCAGGACGTAGCAGGACGTAGCAGGGTACTGCAGAGTGTTGCAGGGTGTAACAGGGCATAGCAGGGCATGGAGCAGGACCATCAGGACAGCTGCAACCATGATTCAGGTGCCACCCTAATTCAAGGAAACATGCTGGGCTAAAAAGAACATAAGTACTCCGGGGAATACGCTCCCCAGAGCTGGGTTAGTAACAAGCATTTCTGAGACTTGAATGCACACAGATGACCATATTGACCATTCAGCCATTAGTTATGTCTTACACATGTTGTATTGTATATATTTTAAGAATTATTTGGGGATGGACTGCTAAGTGGCCTCCTAAGCCCCCCTGCTGCGTGCCCAGAGGAGGTGAGACTGTCTCCGTGGGGGAGTCTGTCCCCCTGTCTTTTGGATCTCCTGACTGGTGCCATGAACGCTGTGAGGATGAATGAGCCTTAGCATTTGCTCTGTTCTCTGTCCTCGCTGCTGCTCGTCCGTCAGCCCGTCTGCCCGTCTCTCCTACTCTCCGTCATCCTCAGCCTTCTTTCAACAAGTGAAGAGGCACAATTAACATTGTGAGGCGGAAAGTTGATTTTAAAATGATTTAAACGCCATGTGAAGTGAGCTGATGAGATGAACGGAGAGGAAAAAAGGCAAGAAAGGAAAAAAGGTGTATTTTAAAAGGCAGTGCCAGAGGCTAAGATGAGTCACCCTATCCTCCCAAACGCACTGGGCCCAATAGGGTCTTACACACACACACACACACACACACATTTTCTGCCTCTCCCACACACCGTCCTTGCGCTATTGCTCTGCTCCACACTCCTACTTTCATCCAAGCAAGGGTGCACACACTTAAATGCACAAGGGCTGCACTCAACCTGTCAACTACACAAAGTGCTGTTATGGCGCTGACTGAGTCGTCATTTGCAGCGTGACCAAATGTAATCTAATGATGTTCCACTTGACCATGAAGCGCAAAATATATTTCATCTGTCCAAGTCCCTTTGATTAGCAAAAATGAGTTCCTCCCACTCTTGTAGCTTTTATTTTCAGCCACATTCAATAGTGAATATCATTCTATTGAGTCTAATCCTCAGGCAGAATTTTGGGCTGTAAATTATGTAACACAGACAGAGGGCAAGCACAATTATTCCTTAATTTTTCCTCCATAAATCGTGGAAATTAGCATCACATCACGTGTAGTTCTGTATTTCCTCATGAGGAAGTGGTCGAGGTATGGCGATGGATGTTCTGAATGCTGCCAGTCCTCAGGCCGACTGGAGTTCAGAGCAGTCACTAATGTACGCTCATTTGAACCCTGGATGCCGTCTCCATGTTGAGATGTTCTCTGACCCGTCCTGCGGCACTGTACGCTGTCACAGAGACACGCAGCGGATGCAGCAGACTGGTCAAAGGCAGCTCAGCGACCCGCAACGCATGCCCTTCATATGCCTGGCTTCGAAACAGTTATGGTTCAGGGTAAAAAAGTCAAATCTGCACTCCTGCTTTCTTTGGTATTTAGTGCCTTCCAGGTCTCTCTGAGGACGGTGTGGGTTTTTTACGGTCTTTGCCTTCACACTGAGGTGTGGCTGCGGCCTGCAGGGAGCACTACTCTGTTGGCAGTTGGAATAGAAGAGAAGAAAACAAGATCTCTCTTTGCTTTAGCCCTACAGAGCCTGGAGAACACTCCTCCCAGCTAAATATTGTGTGTGTGTGTGTGTGTGTGTGTACCTGGCCTTCCTGTCTGCCCCTTTTCCTTCTGCCCTCTTGCCCACCACTTCAACTTCCTGTGTCCTTGTTGAGTCTCCTTTACTCGGTCAGAGAATATTGAGGGAGATATTTGACCAATCAGTCAGAGGATCTAGATTAACCTCACCACTTGACTAATTGTTGAAACTCTAGCTATTGTAGGCCTGTCAAGTTTGGATTTCTCTATGTCAAAGTGGTGAATATGGGACTGTAAGACAGATAATGAGGGTTGGGTCTTTTTAATCTACTGAAAATAGGAATAAGTATGTAAGCTAGGCAGCCAAACAAAATAACAGTATGAGCTTCTTATCATACTTATATTAATATGATATTAAGACTAACAAAAAGTGCTTTTATTTTCTGTCTTCTACATGGGGCTCAGTGTGTGGGGACTTGGCTTGGGATCCGGTTCAAGTACCTGTGAGGACCAAGTAAGGAGTATGGACTGGCAGCTTGAGAGTTGCCAGTCCACCTCCTGGGCTCTGCCATGGTGCCCTTGAGTAAGGCACTAAACCCCAAAATTGCACCACCTGCGCTACCCCCCTGATTGCATGTGCGTGTGTGCTGTGTGTTTAAAGGTTGGAGCTGCGTAATATACTTTTCAACTGCCAATTACCTTGTGTTGATTGTGTGGATAAATATCAATAGTAAAAGTAAGTAAAAATCAGGATGCTGACTTTTTATAGCTTTCTACTTAATGTTGAGCACCATAGGAAAACCTTTTAACTGAGTTCTTGTTTTAGCTGAGAACATTAAAAAGAGACAGGTTTTACAGTTCACACGTAACTAACATGAGCTAGGTTGTTCAGTTGTATGTTTGCCTGCTAAGTCACAGTGAGTCCTTACTTAACTGATTGGGCAATGGGCCAATCGCCTCATATTAAAGTGTCACCACGTTTTTTTTCAACCTGGACCCAGTTTTCTTATGTTTTTGTGTCTAAGTGAATGATTGAAACAACAATCTTTGACATTGGTCCAGTATTAAGGGGGGGTCGCTGCAGTCAAACAACGAGCTAAGTTAATTGGGCAATTGTCCAGCTTGTCAGGCTAAGATTAATATTCTAAAAAAATATATAAAAATATTTTAACTATAAAAATTAGGGCCCTATCTTGCACTCGGCGCAGCGCAAAGCCTGATGCAAGTGTGTTTTCTAGTTTAAGACCGACGCAGTTGTCAATATTCCCCGTCCAGCGCCCACGTTGTGAAATAGCAAATGCACCTGCGCCCATCTGTGTGCCCATGGGCGTGCTGGTCATACAGGGTGGTGTGTTCAGGTGAATTCTGGGCATATTGCTATCTTGATGCAGCGAGAAGTGATCGCGCCATTGACCAACAAAAACCTGGTCTAAAGTCAATAGCGCAGCATTTCAGTGTTATTTTCAATGTTAAAGTAAAATGCGCCTCAGCTTATACAAAGCATGTGCACACTAGGGAAGCGCAGCAGCACCCAAACACGTAAAAGATTAAAAATAAAAATATTACGGTGCAAATCGGCCGCCATAATAGCTATGCGTCAAGGTACAAATGCGTCTGGCTTTTAAAGGAAATGGGAGATGACACGCTGATTGGTTTATTGCATGTTATGCCTAAAACACACCTATGAATTACTGAAGACACTAAGTACAACCCTTTTGAACCATGCACCTGGCGCAAAGACCCTTTTTTCCGCCGTTAAACTAGCAAAAGTGGATTTGGACACGCCCTAAACGCACCTGCGCCATGTGCTTCACGCCGTGCGCTTAGATCGTTACCATTGGGCCCAGAGTCTCATTTGCTGTTACAGGTCACTTATGATCATCAGATTGAGCTCATCTCAGATGTTTGCCTTTCAAAACTTGACCAGCCAGCTGGCTGGGTAGCATAGGCTAGCAGAGTCAGCAGGAGGTTAGCAGGAGGTTAGCAGGAGGTTAGCAGGAGGTTAGCAGGAGGTTAGCAGGAGGTTAGTAGGAGGTTAGCAGGAGGTTAGTAGGAGGTTAGCAGGAGGTTAGCAGGAGGTTAGTAGGAGGTTAGTAGGAGGTTAGCAGGAGGTTAGCAGGAGGTTAGCAGGAGGTTAGCAGGAGGTTAGCAGGAGGTTAGTAGGAGGTTAGCAGGAGGTTAGCAGGAGGTTAGCAGGAGGTTAGCAGGAGGTTAGTAGGAGGTTAGCAGGAGGTTAGCAGGAGGTTAGCAGGAGGTTAGTAGGAGGTTAGCAGGAGGTTAGCAGGAGGTTAGCAGGAGGTTAGTAGGAGGTTAGCAGGAGGTTAGTAGGAGGTTAGCAGGAGGTTAGCAGGAGGTTAGTAGGAGGTTAGTAGGAGGTTAGCAGGAGGTTAGCAGGAGGTTAGCAGGAGGTTAGCAGGAGGTTAGCAGGAGGTCAGCAGAGTTGACAAGAGACAAGTTGATTTCCCTTTCCTGACTCATCATAGCCATATCCCGTCACCCGCCAATGTCAACCACATAAAGCACAACTAACAATTCAGCATACATTTTACGGAGCTGAAGGAGAAGCAACTGGAGAGGTGTGCATCTTCTAGAACACGTGTCCAACTCAAGGCCTGTGGGCCAAATCTGGCCCCCAGCAAATTTTAATCCAGCCCACATATCAATTTAGGTCATTTAGGTTTCTAAATCTTTATGTGGACCAAACTATAAGTAAGAATACAATAACACAGTCAAAAATATGTAACATTTCCGATTAAATACAAACATGTCAGTAAACTATACATGTCTGGTGCTTGATTCTCATTTGCTAGTGTGGCCCTTAGTGAAATTAGTTCTGATATTTCCACAGTGACATACAGGTACACGTGAATTCTGATGGAAATTCCATCAATTTCTATCAAAAGAATTAGGAGGTTAACAAAACTGTAAGAAAGAAGCTGTAGTATCTGTTGGATCAGTAACTGTGAGGCGATTACTGAAAATGGAAACAGCTATGTTTTACTCTGTCAGAGGATAAAGTAGTGGTAGCAGTTGTATATTCATTTTAATAAATAAGCTCCAACACTGGCTTTGAGGCAGGAACATGTTGTAGACTATTTGAATCCATCACTAACAGAGCGTCTACAGCCCAGAGCAAATGCTTTGCACAACTATGACCCACAGAAACACACTGAACTCAAATCAGCATTTTGAGTCAATTTACGCAATCACTTGCCCAGAGAAAAGTGTGTTATTGACCTGTTAGTGGGTCCAAAAACTCATCATTTATGTGAACTGCTCCGAGGGTTGGCTGTTGGTTAGCAGCAGCTCTGCTGACAGTGATAGCTAACATCTGAGCCAATGTTCATTCAAGGCCTCGATGTCCTGACTCTGGAGCTAAAGTAAGAGGAGCCACTGGCCTCAGGTTCACCATGACCCAGTTCTGTCTGTGTGGAGCCAGGACCGTGTTGGAGGAGAGCAGGAGGACTGGAGATGAGATTGACGGGTGACATAAGACTGGCTGAGGAGAAAGGAAGTTTGAATGGACCATAGAGTTTACTGTCTGGCCTTTACACACATGTACTCTATAAACAATCTAAATAGTTTTTGTTACTGTAATAGTTTTTCTCAAACTTGCTTTCATAAATGAGAGTGATTGAGTAGCCAGTGTTTGTGTCCAATACACTTTTTGTCAACACAACCGAGGAGACTTTTTCCACCTGGAGATTTTTAACTTGACTTTGACCTGTTCAACCATCTGTGGTTGAAACATTATCTCAGTTGTTACGTACAAAACTGCAAGCTAGCTGGTAGTCCCGGCATACATGTGTCCCCCCCAATATTAAGTATGCATAGTTTGCAAAGCCAAACCCTCTTTCTAACTCGGACCAAAATACAATCCACCTAATCCCCTCTTAGAAATCTGTTTTTAAGTTAAATAAACCAAAACATAAGCCTGTTAATGTGTGGACAGATGATTCCATTGATACACTAAATGAGTGTTTTATGTGTACAGACTGGTCTATATTTCATGCACCAGAGCATGATGATGCTGCTGAAACAGCTGATTAAATAGAATTCTGCTCTGGCAATGTGGTAGACAAGACATTTTTTATTGTTTACCCTAACAATAAAAGAGATTAAAAATGAATAAATCGGAAAAAGCAAGCCTTCACAAACAAAGACAAGGCAGCACTGTCAGTTGTTCAAAAAGAGCTCAAACTGCTTCTCAGGAATACAAAAGAACAACATACACTCTAAAAACCTGCACATTACTTAATTTTAACAGTGAAACATTTTTACACTCAAAATTATTTAGTAGATTACAAAGCTTTGAAATCAAGTAAAACAAGCCATAAATAATGAGGCGATTTTAGTAATATATGTAATCATGTCTGAATGAAATGCAATCAAAAGCAATGTGTTGTACTGACTCATTTCTTTTACTACATTGTATAGGAGTTTTCTACTTGATGTCAAGAAATGTTCGAAACATGACAATTTGATTTGACATTTGCCAGAAAGACATTTTTTTCGACAAACCAAAATAAGGTTGCTGCTTCAGATTTGAGGTACTGTATATGAAAATGTCTAATATAAGTGAAAACAGCTGATTTAATCTCTGCATGCACATGTGAAACACCAGCAGCAACATCACTGACGGTATAGTGCAAATAAGCAAAAAGTGCATTAAAACAAGACATTTTGGCAAAACCTGAGAATTTGTTATCTTGAACAATCAACTGTCATTAAACCCATTGACAAATGTCTTACCACTTCTATCCTATTCACAATGTTGCTAGACACTTATAACAATCTGAACCTGTTAGATGCAAAAACATCACTCTGGCCATTTCAATCATTTACACTCAAAAAATACCAAAGTTATCTTTTAGCATTCTACCTTTACACAACATGGCACCATCTGCAGAAAGGGTGAGACACAGATTTTATACACATCTACTTAAAATAAAATGATAAAAGGACAACCCAGAGCAATGTTTTAAAAAGGGATAAACTACTAAATGGCCAAGGGATAAGGAACTTGTGTTATAAATGTGTTTACACCCAAAGACATGGAAAAATAAAGCCCAGGTTCAAAAATTTTGCAATTATCCTTTGAGTAACATTAAAATTATGATTACTGCTTAAAATCACAATCCGTAAAGTAAGGCAAAATCAAAATTGTCCCCACTATTGACTCACTTGTTTGTCCTCTGTGTTGACATGCTTTTTTAAGACTCCTGTATTTCTAACAATTCACAATATTTTGAACATAAAATGCATTAAAGTAATTTGTGGGAAAACTGCCTATAAACTTAAATCAGATGCTTAATGGCTTTAAATGAAAGAGAGAAAAGGCTTATTAATGCAAGGTGTAAATGTAGAGTGAAAACACATTGAAATCTGTCCAACACTGTGAGCCTGACTACACCTGGAGATCGATTAAATGGAGCTTTAGATTTTCCAAGTTTCTGCCCGGAACCTCAATAATATCAGTCTTTCATCGCGTTCCAAACACGGCTCAGTTGGGATGAGTCACATATGTTCTCATCTGCTGCCGCTCAGCAACTATAAAACCACATTGTCTTTGCACCTTTGATGAAAGGTTTACAGAATCCACTTCCATAAGCATCTTTTGAAATACCTCAAAAATGTATTTTTAAGAGTTTTGGGGTATTTCAGATCAAAGCATAGGTCGGTCCGAGCAGGTAATAACAGGCTCTGCTGAGATCCCCAAGACCTGTCCACTTTCATTCCAGACCAGGTACACGTCCATCACCTGTGCTGCCAGCTCTTCTTCCACAGCATTGTGCAGACATTGGAAAAGGCAGCTGGTTAGAACAAAATAGAATAAAATCAATCAATTGTACAAAGATTGTATAGTAAGTTGTGTATTGTTTTAACTAGCTTTGGGTTGATTATTTCTGATATATGCTTGCTTCATTTGTTAATATGTTGGTAAAATAAAAACATGCAAATAATAGTATCCAGGTAGATACAAATATAGGTCAGTCTATATAACTAAAGCTTGATTAAACACGTGATCAGCGCTCTGTGCAGTAGTAGGGTTAATAGGCATTAAATTGTATAAAATAAAAACAAAGTTACTGTTCATTTTGCTTTGTATTGTATTTAGGTTATGTTACATATTAAAACACACACAAGTAATGTTTCATTTTCAGTGGATAATTGCTGTGTATTTCTAATCACAAGAGTTTAATAAGGCTTCTTTCTTTGGTTAAAGAACACAGAAAATACGCTAATGCATGCAACCCTCAGAGCCATCTACTGGACTCACCTCAAACTCCTTGATCAAGGCACTCACATCTTCACCAAGGTGATCGATGACACATGGGAGGACAACTTCTGTATGTATTCTTAAATGACAAGATACACTATTCACTCAGTGCACGTTATGGCCTGGAGAAATAGTAAAGAGCTCATATTATGCTCATTTCCAGGTTAATAATTGTATTTAGAGGTTATATCAGAATAGATTTACATGCTTTAACCTTCAGTACAAAGAGAGAAAGACCAACACATGTAAAAGCATAACTGTTCTGTTCTTTTTAGGGCCAGAAAAAAGCCCTATTGAAATTCAAATGTTTCTTCTTCTATTATATTGTTTTACTTAATTTATTTGTATAGTATTCTTGAAAATCCTTGACATCCATAGCAATAAAGCATATTTAATTTAAAATTGCGGGTAACACGTTTTCACGTTTTTTTTAAAGATTACACCCGCTGGCTGGAAGTGGATCCACCCAGCGTTCAGCGCCTCTTCATAAAGGTGTGCACCAACAAGTCAGCAGGCCCAGATGGACTACCTGCTTTTCTGCTCAAAAACTGTGCAGAGGAACTAAGACCAGCATGGTGTCCCATATTCCAACGGTCTCTGGACATGCAATCATTAAAGCAGTCCCTAAAAAGCCTTCTGCCACAGTGAATAATGACGTTCGTCCCATAGTTTTGACTTCTATTGTAATGAGCCTTGAGAAATGTGTAGTGGTCCAGCTATGGCAGAGGTTGAGCCAGGGTCAGACACGTGGCAAGGCACTTAGAAACATGAACGCAGTCAAGAAGATGCCATCCTCTGCATTTCACATCTTACTTCTAAATACTTTGAGGATGCAAAAGCCTATTCTAGAATATTATTCATCGATTTCAGTTCAGATTCTTTGGTTGTTGTGTTGTCTGTGCTGTCATGTGTGTCCTTCTTTTGTGTCCTAGGACGCTTCGTTGATCTCATATTTATGTTGATTTTAGACTGCTTTTTCTGTTACATGTTTATGTTGTGAAGCAAATGTCCCCTCAGGGACAATAAAGTGTATTCAATTCAATTCAATTCAATTCAATTCAATTCAATTCTATTCTATTCAATTCAAGCCTGTTTTAAGGTTTAAAAACACAAAAAAATGTATTCCTTCACAAGGAAAGGTTCCACAGGATGATGGAAATGAAAACCGTATGACTCCACAGCTAGTCAAAACGCCAGACCTTCCTCCACAGCTCAGAGGAGGAGGGTCTGCTAAGTCCACACAGCATTCTAAGGGATCTGAGGACCAGGTAACCATAGTCCTCAGAAATCCACCGAAATTTAAAATACCAACACAAAGAAAGTAGAAAGTGAAGGACATCTGAAATGAGGGACATCCAGCATAACTAAAAGACCCAATACGCCAAATAACTCACATTTATAAATCACATTTTTATATATGTATATATATATATATATATATATATATATATATATATATATATATATATATATATATATATATATATATATATATGAGTTGAGTTTAATTCTTCTGTCGTATATGTAGAAAGCAGAATTGAATGTTTAATGTGTAATGTTAGAGCAGCTGTAGAAGTGATAAATGTAGAAGTATAGGGCACAGTTGTGACCAAAGTGTGACTCATAGATGTGCACCTGTTAGTCAGCTGGTCAGTGTATGTAGTCTCTCCCACAGTATGTGTGCAGGCCACTGGTCTGGATCCCTGCTTCATTTGCATGTTAAGAGAGAAGTGCATGATGGGTCTGAGATTGTTGCTGTGACGACGCAGAGGAGACATATGGCTCTTTCAGAGAATCCTCAGGGTGTCAGGATAGGTGGAAGCTCTCGCTGAGTGTGTTTGTGTGTGTGCAAGGTTGGAAAACAAGAGTGAGAGAAATGTTTTGGTCTTTTTAATGTGGCCAAGCTTCCTGACACACATTAGAAATGCTTGCCTCTCCTCCTCTGTGTTGGCAAACAGCAGCCCAGGAATTTATGGTTAAGGATGCTTCACTCTAAAAAACAAATCTCAAACAACAGAAGAGGAAGGCTGTAGAAAATGAAATGTCGCAGTTAAGGTGATTTGTGTGGGATGGAAATATATATAAAATGACAGACACTGTTGTTTGCTGCATTTGGACACAAAACAATGGCTTCCTATGCATCTAAAATAGCACTGTCATTGCACGCCTCATGCTATTGGGCCTTAGCAAAACCCGTATCATGAAAGTGCTTCTTTTATTATCATAGAAACACATGCGTGCTGCTGTTGTTTTCCAAGTCCTCTGAGGGCAAAAATAATGTGAGGCCTGTGTTTGTGAGAAGGAACACGTGGCGCCCTCAGACTTAGAGAGCAGCTGGCAGCAGCATCAAACATTCATGAGAGAGATGGAAAGACTGTGAAGGACAGTGTGGACCCAGGGATATGGAAAAAGAGGCAGAGAGTGTGAGCTAACAAAGGTTAATGGGACTTATCTGCATTTACTCTGAGCTGCTGTTGTTTTTACGGGCCTTTGTTTGTGTGGGTGTGGTGGGTTTCGAGTGAGCTGCAATCGAGTTTCTGTCACCAGTGCTGCTTCTGTTCAGTCTAGTCTGTCGCAGCTACTCAGGTCAATATAACTGAGATACAGGCCACCATTACAGTACTGCAAAGCAGTTGCCAGAACATTTCCCATTTTCACTTTCACAAGTCAGTTGATGGGAAAAACAAGTAACAGCACCTTCATTTCAGCACATTGTGTTTGTTGAGTCCGGAAGCATTGTAATGCACATTTAATTGAGTGGTAGCAATTTCCAGAGACTAGACTTAAGTGCATTTGGGAATGTTGCAGCTCTGATTGTATCCAGTCAGGATTGGTTCCAATTCGAGGGCAGACAGGTGAACACGTTTGTAGAGGCTATCCTATAAGCCTCAGTATGGATGGCATGGTGTTCTCAACGCGTAGCAAAAAGATCTTGAGTCCAGGCATTGATTGTCTTTGGGTGGTGTTCCCGTTTATTATAAAAGGTAGAAAAGGGTTCACTTCACATAAAATAGTAGTTCACCTAGTGGCTAATTAATAAAATGTTGCGGCGTGTTCACGGCTACGGTAAGAACCGTGTGTTCCCCGCCATCCACACCTTTTCTCATTAATTACTGCACCTGTAAATATACCTTATCCCAGTGACGTACCACACCCAGTGCAATACTCCCCCAAGTGGCTAAAATAAATAACTAAATTAACCTAACTAAAAGGGTGGATACAAATGGCTCCTACACACCGGCCCCATAATTGTGAATATTTACTTTAACCACAATTACCCAAATTACCTAGGTTAAACTAAAGGAGCCCTTTGTGCAGAGCTAATCTAAATTACATTTTTCTTGAGCCAAGAACATCTGTGATCAGGTCATCTACACCGCTTCAGCTTCCATCAAAAGACAGATCTTCGTTACCGGCCGCTCCAGTTGCCCTGTTTTTGTCTTCAGCTGAACTGAGCGGATAAAGCCCTTCTTGTCCGGGTACGTCTGTGTAATTCTTCCCATCAGCCAGGACCCTTGCAGAGCGACAGGATCCATTATGACCACAATGTCTCCAATGGAAAAGCTTCTTTTGGTCTCATCCACTTCTGTCTCTCCTGGAGTAGCGGTAGAAATCCCTCACCCAGCGCTTCCAAAAGAGGTCAGATAGGAACTGCACCTGCCTCCATCTTCTCTTTATATACAGGTCATCCTTCCAAAAGAGTCCAAGAGGGAGGTCCTGTTCCCTGTCTTATCTTGGAGGTGGCGACACACTACCCACTTAGACACAACCCTCCTGTGTGACCCAGCAGTTGATGGATATGCTTCAAGAGGATTTTGGACACATTTTGCTCTTTGGAAAGAATGACAGGATGTTTTTTCCACTTCAGGCATAGCAGCCCTACTAAGCCTTCCTCCCACCCGCAACAATCTGTCCTCCAGCACTGAGTCCAGCTTGTAGAGATCACTGTTTTGTTTAACAGAGCCTCCATTTTTTCCAGCAATCTCATTAGAAAACTTCTCTTGTTGTTCTCTTGTTCTCTTGGCGACTGAGATCCTATTAGCAGTGACAACAGGATGGCCAAAATTACTTTTGCTCGGTTTGCCACCTCTCAGCGGACCATTCACAACCCACCCCAGTAGAGTCCTGATAGCATATGGTCCTTCACCTTGACTATTTATTATTTCCCATGGTTCCATAAGCTTCGCACATTGGTGCCTATCAGCAACTCCACCTCTGCCTCGAGGCTGGGAATTTTAATGCCGTCAAGGTATTTCCATCTCTCCAAGTCCTGTTGAGTGGGAATGTTATTTCTGCTCACAGGCATGGTCCTCTGAGTATAGACTTCAGGTAAATCCAGGAAGTTTTCTTCATTCAAGCCAGAAACCTCGAGATCACTAAGCAAGAACGTATCTACAGACCTCTCTTGGCCAAGGGTACGAAGATGAATGCTAGTCTTGACTGCTGAAAGATTTAGTTTTCTCATGAGATGTTGGGTACAGAAAGAAGCTGAACTTCCAGGGTCTAGAAAGGCATAGGTGTTGACAATCATGCTCCCGGACTTGGCCTTCACCTTTACAGGCACAATAGAGAGAACATATTCATCACTTCCGGCCCCAGTACGGCCACATGTCTCCAATGACACAAGTGCATTATTGACTGACACTTCCTGTGTTTTAGATCCGACATGTAGAACAGTTGGATGTTTGTGTTTACATATATCACATGTCAAAGGCTTGTCGCATTCCCTGCTCATATGACCTCTCTTCAGACAGCTGAAACACACTCTCCCTACTTTCAAAGCATCAATTTTCTCCCTGTGTGTCATTTCATCAAGCTGTGAACATTTCTCCACTGGATGCTGGCTCCTACACACAAAGCATGACTCTTCATTGTTCCCCTGTGAAGGTGGCCCCTTGTGTTGTTGGTGCCAAGCTAATGATGTAGTTGGTCCTACAGCAGTATTAATGGCAGCAACAGTAGCTTGGCCTCTTCCAGTATATCTGCTCTTGAGTTTAGAGGAAGGGTCAGGTTGCGTACCCTGTAGGTCACCAAAGAGAGGATCAGACAGAATCTTTACTTGACGTTCAATGAAGGCCACAAAATCTGGGAACATAGCTCTGTAACCACGGCGCTCCTGTAGCTCCCAGGCAACAGACCTCCATTTTTCCCTCAGTCTATATGGCAACTTCATCATTATCAGGCGAAGATTGGATGGCACGTCCATCTCCTCCATATGCTGTAAATCTTCCATGACATTGCAACAGTCCCTTAAAAGATTGAAAAAGACCGCAGAGCATTAACGTCATCGGCCCTCATTGTTGGCCACTCCATAGCCTTCTCCATATAAGCTACGGCAATTTTCATTTCATTTCCAAAATATTCTTTCAAAAGATTCTTTGCTCTCTCATAGCCGTGACCATAAGCCATGTTATAGCAACTCCGAACCAGTTCTCTTGGCTGCCCTTTAGTATATTGTTCGAGGTAATACAGGCATTCTTGTTTATCTGTAGTTTTCTTTTCAATAGCTTGCTCGAAAGCTCTAGTAAAGGCAGCGTATTTAAGTGGATCGCCATCAAACTCTGGGATAGCTCGTGGAGGAAGAGAGGCTAAGGCTTGATTTTGAGCCAACTGAGCAGTGATGTTAGTTTGCTGTTGCATAAGGTCGTACAGAATAGAGTTTTGGACATTGTGTAGAGAAGAATGATGAGACTGTAATTGCGTACGTGTACTCCCTTGTGAGATCAGTGGCGGAAATCCTGCTGTTGAAGCGTTGGCGAGTCCGGGTCTGTTTCCCTGCACTTCAGAATCACGCATGAGAGTAGGTCCACTCCCTTGTGAGATAGACAAATGAAGTCCTGATGGTGCAGCTTTGGTGGATCTGGGTCCGAGGATGTCCCCCCCTTCAGACTTGTTAGAAGATGGTACATATGACACTGAAGACAAAGGGTTACTAGACCTTACTGAAGACTGGGCTTGTAGACTGTGCAGCCTTTCTTTAGGCCGTACAGTCAGTGGCAAAGAATGGTCCTGATGGAAAGAGACAGTTTTAGGAAGTTGCAAAACAGGATCTGTGTTCAAATAACTTAATGTTTGTGATTTCAAGTGAGCATGAAGATAGGCATTCATGGCATCTTCTCCATTATCCTCTTCATACTCATCCACATCTTCCCCACCGCATGCATTTTCATATACAGACAATTTAGCTGTAGCCGCAGCCAACTTGGTGTCAACTTCTAGCTGTTCCCTTTTCCTTTTCAGCTTTGCCTTTTCAAATTGAAGGGCTTCTTCTTCAACATCAATGTCATGCATTTTCTCAAAGCAACTGCAGACTGTAGAAGTGCAGCCCTATCAGCCTTTGCCTTTAAACGTGCAGAAATAACACTGGAAGTCTTTGAATAGATGGAAGAATGATCTCTATGTGTTGACCCTTTACTTGAAACATTGGAAATACTATCTTCAGGCTTTATGTCATTATTTGTTATAGACAACACATCAATATTCTCATTGTCCTTTTTTACAGCAGCATCGGCCAACCATTGCTTCACATCATTCTCAAATTTATTTTTTCTCAATGTTTTCTGTACAAGCCAGTATTGTTGCTTGTCGTATTCAGAGTCTGGCAAAGGCATTTCCAGCAAAGTAGTTTGAGTTTCTAAAGCCTCATTGCACAGTGTGGTATATTTGCTTAGACATTTCTTCACATCAGACACAGTTTGGAAGGTTATTTTTCCAGAAAGAGCCTCATTAATCCTTTGCTTGATTTTATTAGCTTGCATAAATTGGGATTTCCGATTTTTGCAGATTTTCAAACAGAATTGCACACCCCTTAGCTGTTAACTTTCTCGTGCGCTTCCCCAAATCATTAACAAGAGGACTGGATTTATCAGGAATATAATTTTCGTCTACAGCCACAGAAGCAGTCTTGGACTTGTCGAACAAGTCTTCTTCCTCTGCACTCATCTTTGTGCGTTAAGCGCGTCAGTTCAAAAATGCTTAATGAAACGACACAATTGCTTTACATATACGGAGGCCGCCAACAGCACTGAACCAGTCTTTCATTTTAATTTCGAGAGTTCACGTTTTTCTTTTCCAATCCCATCGGCAATGATATATGAAAGTGTACCCACCAGCTTTCCGTGGTTGCGGTCTGCGCTGGATGACATGAGGACTTACAGCTGTTTTCAATTAAGGCTTCCAGGCTCCGCGACAGGTAAGCAATCCAATGAAACAGGCAATCCTTTCCATATCCAATCGATCCGGACGCTCCTGTCCAATTCAGAAGCGTATCCAGAGGAATAGGTTCTTACGTTGTAGAGGCTATCCTATAAGCCTCAGTATGGATGGCATGGTGTTCTCAACGCGTAGCAAAAAGATCTTGAGTCCAGGCATTGATTGTCTTTGGGTGGTGTTCCCGTTTATTATAAAAGGTAGAAAAGGGTTCACTTCACATAAAATAGTAGTTCACCTAGTGGCTAATTAATAAAATGTTGCGGCGTGTTCACGGCTACGGTAAGAACCGTGTGTTCCCCGCCATCCACACCTTTTCTCATTAATTACTGCACCTGTAAATATACCTTATCCCAGTGACGTACCACACCCAGTGCAATACTCCCCCAAGTGGCTAAAATAAATAACTAAATTAACCTAACTAAAAGGGTGGATACAAATGGCTCCTACAACGTTACATCGGAGGAAGGAGCAGAGTAGTAGACTGACCTGACTTCAACTGAAAGGGCTAACAGGGAATTCCTCTGAAGGAATGTGATGAAAATAAAACCTTCTCTTCAATTGTCTTATGAATTATTTTTATAGCTAGATCAAGGATGGACATAAGTAGAAATGAACCTGCATTGGCATAGAAACTGGCATTGGTTCCCTTTTTGAGAGCCAAAATAAGAAAGGGTGTTTTTGAGGCTTTTGGAGGGTTGCAGTAATGTGAATTATGTGACAAACACCCCATGCTGTGAGCATAGACGTGAAGGGTCCCTTTCTTAGCAATGGAATATGTTTAGCTAATTTTGAGTATTATCTTCATTCCTATAGCTAAAACACTATTGGAGCACTATTTTGCAAGCTTTTGGGATTGACCATTTGCAGTTACCTGACAAACAGCATTACATTAGTGCTACTTAATATCCTGTTCAGTACCATCATTTTGGTGGGGGAAAAATGCTGCAAGTGTAATAAAAATAAATAAATAACCCTTGCCCGTGAAAAAGGCATTAGTGTTACTGTTAAGGGAATGTGGACCCAAATGCAGAGACAAGGCAGGTAGGAGAAAGGTTGAGATGAGGCTTTATTAACTGAAAACCCAGGGCAAATACAAAAAGGATCCAAAAAAAAGGCAAAAAACAAATGACAGTGAGTACGACCTGAGAATGGCAAAAACTAAGCCCAAAATGCAGAAAAGGGAAAAAGTAGGATAACGAAACGAGAAGCCAGCTACCTCAGGGAAGACCGACACAAGAACACAGAGACTGGAAGACATTAGCAGGAGCAACCACACAAAAGGATCTGACAGGAGACAACACAGAGGTTAAATACAGGCGGTAACGAGAAAACAGCAGGTAATACATCAGGTGAAACACATCAGGGCGGGGACGACAATTACAAAGGTGGGAAAACACAAGGCGGATAGTAAAACCCGACAGGACTGGACAGAGGAACAGACTGTCAAAATAAAACAGGAAACAGAACAGACACAAGACAGGAAGTAACACTAGAAGACAAGGGAGGAAACTCGGAGTATAACCGTTGTGTGATGAATGTAAACTACACTATATACGTATATAGGCCACGTTATTGGTCCAGGGATGGGAGACTTATTGAGAAGGTTATGAAACCAATGTAAGCTATAATGAAAACATTAGGCCTACATATAAGGAGTAACACAAACTACCCTTTATTAGAGAAGGGCAAGCAACAAGAATCATGAAATGTATTGGTCTGACCAGTCTTCCATCATCATCATCTGGGATTAAGCAGCATTGTCCCACATGACACACTACTGTCCCACCGGGAAAAGTCCCAACTCTCCAGATTGCACTGCTCTGGACCAGGCTAGCCCCAAAAATAAATCTCCATGGTTACTTGGCTGGGTTTAATTCAACCTGGTTTTGTGCAACCAAGTCAAAGCTAAATTCATCCAGGATAACTTGACCATCCTGGCTTAATCCCTTATCCTGGTATCGTGCAACAAGCCCCGGAGCTAGCTAGACCGGAAACAAAACAACAGGCCCGCCGTACACTAGTCGTTTCATTACTTAACCGTAATCTCCGCCCAAATGACCGGCAGCTCGCCGTCGTGTTCTCCTTGCATTTTTATAAGCAAAGTTTAAGTTAAGTTTAGTTTAATTGTCAGATATTTTCTGACAGCTTTTCCCTTTTAGAGCTTGGATCACTTTAAATGTTGTAAATATTCAGAATGTGTGTTTTGACTAAGATGAAACCCTTCAGAGCAGGGTTACAGCAACCTTGCAGTATTTCTCTCTCACCTGCCAACTCTCCCTAACATAAATGTGTTCATTAGACTTAATCCTGTCGATGACATGAAGGAAAAGGTCACTAGTTGAGTGTATAGCCACACTATTTGGGCTGTGGTGTGCTGGCCAGACTTTGATCAAGAGTGCCTTAAAAATAAAATCTGTGCCTTCAGATTCGCAGGCCCAGTGAAGCGGGATTGAGGTCAGTTTGTGTCTGTGTGTGTGTGTGTGTGTGTGTGTGTGTGTGTGTGTGTGTGTGTGTGTGTGTGTGTGTGTGTGTGTGTGTGTGTGTGTGTGTGCTTGTCTGCAGCAGAGAGAAGAACATCTTAGAAAGTTAGGCGATTAGCCGCGTTAGTGTCTGTGCTAATACTGGCACATATCTGCCATTGATCCTCATCAGCCCATATGTTCCCAGAGAGGGAAGCACAAACCAGTTAACGACCAGGTTAACACTGTGAGTATTTACAGTAATGCACCGCTATTTACAGTGTGGATCAGAGGTGATGTCTTTAAGGCCGCAAGGGAAGCTTGGCCTCCCCTAAAATGTAAAAAAATTAATGGTCAAATGTGTACTATTGTGTTAACATTTTATTGACTAAAAATGCATTATAACTTTGTTCAGAATCAGCTACATATAGCAGGTCGACTGACTCCATTTTCTTCTCATACATTCCCGTAGTGTCACAGTGCATTACACTGCTGAAGTCTGGCGTCCCTGGACTTCATGGGGCTGCTTTGAACAGTTCGTTCCAGTGCTTCAAAACTAGACAGTCACTGGATAAATGCTGCGATTATGTCCCGCCCACGGACGCTCAGCGTCTCTGGGGCAGAATGGAGGAGTGGGCTAGCCTGGACTCTGGGCTCCTGCGTGGTGATTGGAGGGTCTGTCGAAAGGCTGCGTCTCCTTTTGATTGACAGACATTTTGTACTATAAAAAGTTGCTGGAGCTATACGAGCTCAGTAAATAATAAATTAAACTAACCAACAACACTGTGGGAATACAAGTCCAGCTGAAATGATTAGCCAATTAAACACTTTGATTGACAGAACTGTTTTTTTTTTTTTTTTTTCAAAATATGTTTATTGCTCAAACCACATAAATTATTACAAGCTGTATTGGGGATAACAAAGGGTAGTAGGTTTGACATTTTTCTTGCTTTTTAAAACAGAACAGAAACACATACATTCTCACACATTCCCTCCCCCCACCACCCTTTAACCAGATACTGAACATGTATCTTCCATTCATCTAACTTGCCCACCCATCTACCTCCCTCAAGGAGGAGAAAAAAAAAAAAAAAAAAAAATTATAATAAATAAATAAATCTAATATATAAATAATAAAAAATAAATAATAAAAATATTGGGGGGGGGTGACTACCATTGGCTCAGGATAGATGGTTCGCAAAAGAAAGGAGCGGGTCCCAGGTTTTATGAAATTTCTTCAGGGATCCTCGAACAGTATGTTTGATTTTTTCCAGGTGTATGAATGACAATACGTCTTCTAACCAGGAATTTGTGCTAGGCGGCTTTGGGCTCTTCCACTGTAACAGTATTCGACGTTTGGCTATCAGAGCGGCAAATGCAATAACATCAGCTTGGTAACTATTAAATCTTCCTACAATAGGAGACACACCAAATATACCAATCAGGGGACATGGGGACATAGGGATATTAAGGACTACAGAGAGGGTATCAAAAAAGGATGTCCAAAAGAGTATAGCTTAGGACAGGAGAAAAAGTGTGTGTATGGTCCGCTGGAGATTGAGAGCACCTGATGCAGAGGTCATCTGTATCAGGGAATAGTTTTTCAGTCTGGCTCTTGTGTAATGAAGTCTGAAGACCACTTTGAATTGAATGAGTCTCATACGAGCACAGATACAGGTACTATGAATTCTGAGTAAAACTTCTCTCCACCAGTCCTCATCTAATGTGAGACCCAGCTCTCTTCCCCAAACATCCCTAACACCCGAAGGAGGGGAGAGTTGCGATGAAAGGAGACCATAGATTGATGAGATGCTGTTTTGTGATTCTGAGGAGGACATGATACTTTCTAACAGAGTTTTTTCAGGTAGTGTAGGAAATGAGGTAAATTGTGTTTTGGTGAAGTTGCGCAACTGGAAATATCTGAATAGATCCACTTTTGGAGTCCCAAATTTTGCAGCAAGGTCAGCCATATTTCCAAAGGTTTCATCTAAGTAAAGGTCCCTAAAAGAGACCAGGCCCAACCTCTTCCAACGTGTAAATGTTTTGTCTATGCTGGAGGGTAAAAACAGATGGTTGTTGCATATGGGGATGAGGACAGAAGGGGATTTTAATCCATAGTGATTCCTGAACTGTTTCCAAATTTTCAGTGATGAGAGAACAACAGGGTTATTGGTGTATTGGGACGGCCGCGTAGGGAGGGGTGCAAACAGCAATGCAGGGAGTGAAGTGGAGGTACAAGAGTTAGCTTCCATGATGCACCACACAGTGTCAGGGCTATGGCACCATTTCTTTAGCATCTGGATGTTAGCGGCCCAATAATACAACAACATATTGGGTAAGGCAAAACCTCCTGCCAATTTGGGACTCTCCAAAATTCTTTTTTGAATTCTGGGACTCTTGCCAGCCCAGAGGAAGGACGATATGATGGTATCCAATGCTTTGAAAAACGATTTGGGAAGAAAAAGAGGGAGGGTCTGAAAAAGAAAAAGTATTCGAGGCAGAACATTCATTTTAATTGTTTCAATTCGGCCGACGAGTGAGAGGGGTAGTGTGCGCCATCTTTGAAGGTCTAATTTGATATTTTCAGTCAGTTTAATGAAATTATTTTTATGAAGAGAACTTAGAGAATGAGAGATATTTACGCCTAAATATTTGAAACCACTGGGGGAAAAGTAGAAGGGTAGAGCTCCTGGGGCGATGGATTTAGCGGACTGATTAACAGGAAAACAAAGACTTTTAGCGATATTAAGTTTGTACCCTGAGAAAGTGCCAAATGTCTCCAGCAGCTCTACTATTGCATCAACACAGTTTACAGGGTCTTGTACATACAACAATAGGTCATCGGCATACAGTGACACTCTGTGCTCCATGCCTCCTCTAAGTATACCTGAGAATGCTGGGGAGCTATTGAGAGCTATAGACAGGGGTTCGATGGCCAGTGCAAATAGTGAAGGTGACAGGGGCATCCCTGACGAGTGCCACGCGTGAGAGGGAAGGGAGAAGAAACATCAGAGTTCGTTTTGACGCTAGCTACAGGGGCAGCGTACAACAGGCGAATCCAAGAGATAAATTTGGGGCGAAACCAAATTTATGTAGAACCGCAAATAGATATTGCCATTCTACACGGTCAAAGGCCTTCTCTGCGTCCAGGGAAATCACCATCTCCGGGGTTGGAGGCGGAGGGAGAAAGAATCACACTCAAAAGCCTTCGCACATTACTGGACAGCTGACGGTCAAGGATAAAACCAGTTTGGTCTTCTGAAATGATACTAGGAAGGCAAGTCTCAAGTCTACGCGCCAGCACTTTTGCCAACAGCTTTACGTCATTGTTAAGCAAGCTTATGGGTCTGTAGCTACCACACAGATTAGGGTCCCTATCTTTCTTTACTATTAAAGAAATCAAAGCCTGATTGAGTGTTGGAGGCAAAACACCACGTTCCAGAGAATCATTGTAGACTTCTAAAAGTACAGGAGCAAGCTGTGCAGAGAATTTCTTTAAAAATTCCACTGGGTAACCATCTGGGCCAGGCGCTTTATTACTCTGCATTTGAGAAATGCAGGAAGTGATTTCTCCTAGTCTTAGGGGTTCATCCAAACGTTTTGCCAGTTCTTCATTTATAGTTGGAATGTCTAAGTTATTAAGAAAAGAGTCCATAACAGAGGTGTCATGAGGGGGCTGTGATTTGTAGAGCGTAGAATAAAAGGAAGAAAATTCTGAGTTTATACTTGATGGGTCGGTAGTTAGGTTTTGAGATGAGTCAGAGATTTGTGAAATAAAGCGGGTGGCGCATTGACGTCGCAATTGTGAGGCTAGAATGCGGCCAGCCTTATCTCCATGCTCATAATAAGTCGCTCTTGTACGTCTTAGTAGATATTCTGCCTTCCCTGTTGATAGTAAATTGAATTCATTTTGCAGCTGCAAGCGCTTGGTCACTAAAGCTGGATTGATTGCTGCGGCCTGCTGTCTGTCTATATCTAATATTGCGTCCAGTAGTTCTCGCTGTTTCAATCTTCTATTTTTGGTTAAGTGTGCACTGAAAGATATAATGCCCCCACGAATAAACGCTTTTAGCGTTTCCCATAAGAGCGATGGGGATACCTGATCGGACCGGTTTGTTTCTAAGAAGGAATCTATGTTCGTAGAAACAAAATCACAGAAATCCGCATTAGCAAGTAGGCCTGAATTAAGCCTCCATCCTCCTTGATGCCTATGCGAGCTTGATGGGAAACAAAGATCTAAAATGTGAGGTGCATGGTCAGAGATGACGATGGCAGTGTATTGTGTGGAGCTAACAAAAGATAGGAGGGATTTGTCGATAAAGAAGTAGTCAATACGGGAGTAGACCTGATGGACGGTGGAATAGTAAGAAAAATCCTTGTCACTGGGGTGAAAGAAACGCCAGGGGTCGACACAGCCAATTTGATCCATAAAGGCTGATAGCGTCTTAGACATTGCAGTAGGCATGGCTGTTTTGGAGTTAGAGCGATCAATGGCAGGGTTAGTAACACAGTTGAAGTCCCCTCCTAATATTAACTTGTGGGTATCTAAATTTGGTATATATGAAAAAATAGTGGACATGAAATTTGGGCTGTCATAGTTGGGGGCGTACACGTTTGCTAAAACAACGGGTGTTTGAAAAAGCATACCTGAAATTACAACATAACGACCACCTGAATCACAGTGTATGTCATCTGGGGTGAACTTGACTCGTTTATGAATTAAAATTGCTGTGCCTCTAGATTTACTATTAAAATTGGAGTGAAAGACTTGTCCGACCCAAGGTTTACGCAGTCTCAGATGATCATCTATACGAAGGTGTGTCTCCTGTAGAAAGACAATATCAGCGGAAAGGTTTTTTAAGTGTGAGAATACTTTAGAACGTTTAATTTGCCCTCCTAAGCCACGTACATTCCAGGTAATTACTTTAATATTATGCCCGTTTAAACCGCCTGGTGTCATGTTATTTGTCATTTATACGGTCTTAGGTACCTGTAGCAGAGTAAGTTGTGACTCTCTGATTGAAAACCGCAAAGTATTCTTCCTTGAGCAATGGACCATGGTATAGTGGGAAAAAAAGAAGAAAAAAAAAGGAAAAAGCAAACAAAGTATAAGGAACTAACGTGTGATATCATCCCCTAGCCCACCCCAACCCATACACAAAGCCCCAACAAACAAACTGGAAACATAGTACAAACATCTGATGCTCGTCCATAGGAAGCGGCGAGCAGCCACAGTTGACATCCATACAACCGATTTTTCATGTGGTGTTATCTGCTCCTAATATCGTGGTTATATTACACCATAAGTAGTGAAAATTACTCGATAACGTGAGTAAGATAAGCAAAAGCAGTCCAAACATTTTTGCACAGTACTAACCAGAAGCCACAAGGTGGCGCAACATGACAGCCGTCACCCAATTTTATAATGGAAACAGAACGTCCATAATACAGGCTAGGCTACAGTTACTTGAAAAACTTGTTAGTGAAAGTAAGAGAGAAAATAAAGTAATTAACAAGATTTTGTCAAGTCGGTACTATTAATGTTTTCATCAGAACGAGAGTGCATGCAAGAGCAAAGACAACACAAATCAGTCTAGATTGCTGGCAAGCACAGCTGGGTCTGTCACCTGAGGTTAGTAGTGCTGCTGTTTGGTTGATTCAGCGTACTTCAGCGGTACACTTCTCCGAGGAAAGGATGCGCTCTTGGAAGAATGCTTCGGCGTCTTCGGCGGAGCTGAAGACGTGTTCTCTGTTGCCATAGGTGACACGGAGACGGGCTGGATACAGCATGCCGAACTTCACTCCTCGTTTGTAGAGAAGCCCTTTGATCTCGTTGAATGCTGAGCGTTTCTTTGCCACAGCCACACTGAAGTCCTCGAAAATACGGATTCGGACACTGTTATAGGAAATGTCTTTATGGGTCTTTGCCCAGTTCAGCACAATCTCCTTTTCGATGTATCTGTGGAATCGTACTATAAAAGGTCGCGGCGGGTCTCCTGGCCGAGGCTTGGGCTGAAGGCTTCTATGAGCGCGATCCAGCTCCGGCGGGGCAGAGAGTAGTTCACCAAGCAGAGAAGAAAACATTTTCGCCACAAAATCCCTAGGATCCTTCCCTTCGATGTTTTCTGGTAGTCCCAGCACTCGGAGGTTTTGACGCTTCGATCTTGATTCTAAATCTTCCACTTTAGCCTTGAGCGCAGCATTTTCTTGAACGACAGACTTTAAATTCGATTGTAATTCCCCCACGTCGTGTTCCACCTGGGTTATCCGACCGCTGTGGTCAGACAGGCTAGTTTCCATTTCTCTGATTGTGGATGCTTGAGACGCCAGGGTTGTCTCAATCGATTGGACTGACGAGCGAATAGGTTCCAGAGAGTCGTTCAATAAGGATGTGAATTCCCCGGTCATTGTTTTCCTAAATTTTTCAAGCTCCCGAACCAGCGTGTCAGTGGTTAGTGGAGATGCAGGGTCATCCGCCATGTTGCTAGCACAAGCTTTAGCACTCTGATTCGGAGCATGAGTCGACGTCTTACCGCTGTTTCTCCCTGTCTTGCTCATCTTCTTGTCACGTTCAAGTAGCTACAACTTGCGCCACTCTCAAAAACTAAAGAGTGGGCAGAGATAGAGTGTATTCTAGTATAAATAATCAGAAAGTTATCGGAGCACAGGCAACGCACGTCTCAACACCACATTGCGCAACCGGAAGTCTCGACAGAACTGTTTTGATCGTTTCCAGTTTCTTAAATATGAGGATTTTTCTGCATTAAGTACTTTTACTTTTAACATGTTAAGTACATTTTCCTGGTGATACTTTCAAACTTTTACTTAAGTCACGTTTTCAATGCAGGACCGTTACTTACTAGAGTATTTTTACAGTGGGGTATTCATACTTTTACTTAAGTAAAGGATCTAAATACTTCTTCCACCGCTGTACAGTAGCAGACTGTACTTTCATCATGTTGACAAATTCTCTTACAAGTCAGCTGTGACTGAGAACAGGGTGTAGCACGGCCTGTGTTATTATACAAATAAAATGTGTGTGTGCGTGTGTGTGTGTGCGTGTGTGTGCGTGTGTGTGTGCATGTGTGTGCATGTGTGTGTGTGTGTGTGTGTGTGTGTGTGTGTGTGTGTGTGTGTGTGTGTGTGTGTGTGTGTGTGTGTGTGTATGAGCCGTGCTTTGCATATCAGTCCAGATGGTCAAGAAAGACCTAGTTGAGCCCTATCTGTTCTGGCTGGCTGTGAAGCTGAGAGATTCGCTCTCTGCCTCCATCTGCTCGTGCTCAGTGAGTCTCCAACCCGCTGCAGTAGTAGGGCAGTTATTAGCCGGCTGGGTCTCTGGGACGACAGTAATTAAGAGATGAGATGGAATCGCCCGTTCCTCCAGGACTTGGCCGACTGCTGCAGAATCGGGGGCCTGCCTCACTTCAACAACCATTCTGTTTCTATAGCCTGTCAGAGTAAACAGGGCAAAACAGGCCTCGTTACACTACAGTGTCTCGTCTTCAGTGTCAACCACAGTTCATCTAGTTCTTATGCAAACCATCATCGCTTTATGTAACTAACTAATAAATAGTGCTGTGAAATGATTAAAATATTTAATTGTGATTAATCGCATTAATGTCCAAGTTGACTCCCGATTAATCACAATTAATCGCACATTTTTATCCATTCTAAATGTCCCTTGATTTCTTTTTGTCCAATTATTTTTTTCTTGTTTTAATGCTTTTATCAACATGATAAGATACTTTTAAAACGGGGCCTGAACCAAAATATATAAAAAGGATCACCTTGTTCAAGATGGGGTGCTGAGTGTACATTAATGAGAAATAAAATGAACTTTTTTAATTTTTGGAAAATGGCTGCAATAGTTGTCAGATTAATTTACCATATTATCAATAATATAATAAAACTAGAGGGAGGCAGGCTCCTCCCTGTATGTCTTAGTTATGCTGTAATAGTTTTAGACTGAATCTCATTTCTCTATCTTACCCCTACCCCTTATCCCTTCCACGAGGTTTTGCACGTTCATGCGAGACTTAGTGCTGTCCCAATACCCTTTTTGATCGAGGGTTAAGGGGTGTATGGCCCTTGGAACCATAGACACTGAATGAAAAAAATGAAAAAAATCAAGGGAGGACGCAAGCTTATTTGAAATTGAGAGGTAGCGATATACATTGTGCAACAGGCAATGGCTGCTACATCGACCAGAGAGACCCATAAATGTAAGTATTTTCTGCTTAAATAATTGAAAATTACGACAGTCTTGTTTTTTGGTCTATACAGTCCTGTGCCCTCACCACTTGGTTTCAAGGGCCAAGGGGTAGGTGTAACGGGTAAGATGGAGAAATGGGATTCAGCCTTAGACTACCGGGGGACTATCTTTCCATTTGTATGCATCCATGTCCCAGAAATGCTTGTTACTAACCTAGCTCTGGGGAGTCATTCCCGGAGTCCTTATGTTCTCTTTCCCCCAGCATGTTTCCTTGGATCAGGGAGGCTCCAAAATCATGTTTGCAGCTGTCGCTGTGGTCCTGCTACACATCCTGCGATGCCCTGTTACATCCTGCTATGCTCTGCTGTGCCTTGTAATGCCGCACAGTGCCCTGCTATGCCATGTACTATTACAAACTACTATTTCTAATCACTGTTCCATTATCTTTTACTGTGACTGTTATTGCCACTCTTCATTCTAACCCCAACCGGTCGTCAGACACCACCTACCAAGAGCCTGGGTCTGTCCCAGGTTTCTGCCTAAAAGGAAGTTTTTCCTCGCCACTGTCGCACTGTTGCTTGCTCTGGAGGGAACTACTAGAACTGTTGGGTCCTTGTAAATAATGTGGTCTAGACCTACTCTATCTGTAAAGTGTCTCAAGATAACTCTTGTTATGAATTGATACTATAAATAAAATTGAATTGTTCAGATGAGAGACAAACCAGCATGCCAATCATATGTTCTATTTCCTCTTTGTTGGCCGGTCAGTCAAAGACCAAGGATGTGAATGGCCAGTGTTCACATGAAAGACACACAAGTGGGCCAATGATGTGATCAACCAAAGTACTCAACCAGATTCCAGCCCATTCCACAGGAAATCTCTCAGTACTCCCGATGGCCAATCCATGCCTGGCTGCAACCTGAGCCTGATCAACCTGAGGCCCTGGTGCAAAAATGAGCTGTGGGCCTCTATTGGCTTCTCACACTCGCTGTGTACTTAAATTGCTCACATTCTGCTCATTTTCAGATTCATCATTGTATTCGAATATTTTTGCTTTGCTGCAGCTCCTCTTTTCACCCTGTGTGTTGAGCTCTCTGTTTTAGTGACAGAGTGAGACATCTCATTTTTTTTGGGAGTCGCACATACACAGTAAGCTAGCTTGTCAGTTGCAGAGCATGAGGGCGTACCATGCTAGCAGCTAGGTGAGCATTATAATGTGTGTTACATAGTGACGAGTGTTTGTCTCTGAAGTAAAGGCTGGACTACAACAGAGCTGTTTGGAGCAGTTCATGAACAGTGCTTTCTGTTGGAGATGGTAAGTCGCTATGGGGTAGACTTTTGGCTTTTTCACTCTGTAAACCTATAACATGCACATAAAAGATATATAACACAATAAAGGAAAGAGAAAAAGCCAAAAAATTAACATAAGCACTTTAACGCTAGGTGAACATGGAGCCTTCAAGCTACCCAAGGGTCTGGGATTCTGGGGCTGGCTTTGCCCGGATAGTAATTGTTTTTGACAAATAGATTCATCGTTTAGTCCTTAAAATGTCAATTGTGTCAAAATGTCAAAAAGACATCTTCATTGTCATTAACAAAAAGACATGTTGATGTCAAACAACATATAAAACTGAGAAAGGCATCAAGTCATCAGATTTAAGAAGCCAGAGCCAGTGAAGTTTTTTTGCTTTATAATTTATAAAATCAAATTAGTATTTGTTTACTTTCCTATCGTCTAATTGATTAGTTACTCTATGGACCTTAAAATACCAGGATGGTACGGTATTATGGAAGGATGTATGGATAATGTTAATAACATTATTATTTAATTCATATATTATCTAATCACCACAAATCATCATGATGATTTCTTTTCACTTCATCTTAAGCTGTTAAACTTCCTCTGTTGTTGTATATTTAATTAACTGACCATAGTAAATACAGGCCACGTCCACCTGAAAGCCACATGACAATGTCACTATTTAGAGTTTGCTGTGTTAACCAAGCTATATACAGTACAGGCCAAAAGTTTGGAACCACCTTCTTATTCAATGCATTTTCTTTATCTTCATGACTATTTACATTGTAGATTCTCACTGAAGGCATCAAAACTATGAATGAACACGTGGAATTATGTACTTAACAAAAAAGTGTGACTGAAAACATGTCTTATATTCTAGTTTCTTCAAAGTAGCCCCCTTTGCTCTGATTACTGCTTTTCACACTCTTGGCATTCTCTTGATGAGCTTCAAGAGGTAGTCCCCTGAAATGGTTTCCCAACAGTCTTGAAGGAGTTCCCAGAGATGCTTAACACTTGTTGGCCCTTTTGCCTTCACTCTGCGGTCCAGCTCACCCCAAACCATCTCAATTGGGTTCAAGTCCAGTGATTGTGGAGCCGTAGCACTCCATCACTCTCCTTCTTGGTCATATAGGGTCATTGTCCTGTTAAAAATAAATGATGGTCCAACTAAACGCAAACTGGATGGGACGGCATGCCGCTGCAGGATGCTGTGGTAGCCATGCTTGTTCAGTACAGCCCTATTGGACAACTGTTAGAATTCATATTATGGCAATAACCAATCAGCTAAGTAAAGAGAAACAAGTGGCCATCATTACTTTAAGAAATGACGGTCAATCGACTGGAAAATTGCGAAAACTTTGAATGTGTCCCCAAATCAGGCCCTCATGGTCAAATAGCAGCTAGGAAACCACTGCTAAGGCAACAAGCAGAAGAGATTTGTTTGGGCCAAGAAACACAAGGAATGGACATTAGACCAGTGGAAATCTGTGCTGTGTCTGATGAGTCCAAGTTTCAGATCCCACCGTGAAACATGGAGGAGGAGGTGTGATGGTGTGGGGGTGCTTTGCTGGTGACACTGTTAGGAATTTATTCCAAATTGAAGGTATACTGACACAGCATCCTGCAGCCTTCAGTGAGAATCTACAATGTAAATAGTCATGAAAATAAAGAAAACGCAATGAATGAGTAGGTGTGTCCAAACCTTTGGCCTGTACTATATATAATGTCAGATCAGATCGTCAACATTATAAGGAACCAGTGTAGGGAGGGTTAAGGGTTCTTTTTTTAAATTTCCTGTCTCATGAAGAAAGCCTGTCCACAGTCCAGCAGCCGTGTTGGTTGCCTTCTGGTGTGACGACAACTAATCCATATGTGTTGGTATGTGTCTGTTTGTGAGCGAGAGAGAGAGAGAGAGAGAGAGAGAGAGAGAGAGAGAGAGAGAGAGTGTGGGTGTTAATGGACTTGTGTAAGAGGCTCAGAACGTTACAGGCTGCCGTGCATCGACAGGTTGAACTGTGTTGCTTAATGTCAAGTTTTCATAACACAGAGATTGTTGTCTTTGGCTACCTGCCACATTGGCAGGTAGCCAATAAGAATTGAGTGATTGTCAAAAAAGTTCACTTCAGGTCCTGATGGTGATAAAGGTAAAGTCATTCATAAAAGTGTACCCAAAGGAAAACATAAATGTCTGTACCTAATTTTATGGGAATCTATCCAACAGTTGTCATAACATTTCAATGAAATACCTAAACGTCAAACTCATGATGACATGCTGCTAGAGTGGCCAAAAATTCAAATTAATTCATTTGTAACCAGTTTCATAAATTAATAATTAATTGGTACTTGGAAGTTTTGTACTGTATGCCTTCAAATAAAATGACTTTCTTTGAGTGATATTTCTGCAGTTCAATGATCAACAGAAAGGCAACCCGGCCATTTGATTCTTTTCCCCACATGTCAATCAACCTGCCTGTGACATCTACTGATTAAAGGATTTACACGTAACAAGTCCTAAATCTGTTGAATATCTCTGCAGTGGTCGTATGCAGAAGGCATATGAAAATATCTTTCCAATATCTTTCCATTTGGCTGTGATTCCTGAAACATTCACACACGTCCTTAGTCTATTTGAGGTTTATGTGTAGGTTGAAATTGCGATCGGTCATAATATATTAACCTCTCTCAGCGCTTCAGGTCCTGCACACTGTGCACATGTAGGAGTGTGTGAGAAAGAGGGGGAAAGAGAGTGAGAGAGTGATAGTGGGATGGTGTATACTTCCATATAGCTCTTACATAACTTCTGACTTAATATTTCCGCGTAGCTACAATCATCTCTTTCTGTCTGTCTTAGCTTTAAACACAAACCACCCCACACAAACACAAACACACTCACACATACACACACATGCATCTCATCCTCCCATCACACATCACCACCCCCATTTAATCCCAAATCCCCCGGGGTCAATCAAAAAGTTCCAGGTCACAAAGTTATGACGCCGGGACGAGCGTGGTATCCAACTCTTCCCACTGGCTGAGGATTACACTGGCTGACAGCGAGGAGACTGTTCTCTCATGGGGACAGTTGCTAAGGGTCAAATATGGTCGACTGAATTACCCCCACACACACACACACACTGTATAAACACACACACGCAGATCCCTCTCCTTCTGTCTCTATCTCTCTCTTTGTGTCTTTAAAGGATAATTACAATGTATTACAACTTTGGCATTATGTTTGTAGTTTTGGCCATCATTTTTGCTGTGATAACTTCGTATAACACATAAACATTGACAAATTTGACAGCTCCTCCAATCTAAATGACAATAGGTTGTTTTCAGTGTTTTCTGATCTGCCACTTTTATTGATCACAATGTGAACATGTTAGAGGAAGGCATATGGTTAAAAGAAACCAGTGAGGAGCTTTGGTGGGAGATGTGGCCGACAGGGGCAAACTTAAAAAATCAACTACATGCAAATAGACAAAACACAACCAAATACTTAAACACATTGCAAATAAAGAAACAATGCAAACCCTGAAAACAACACTACACTCTTCTTCCCATTTCCAAAACAAACCTCTCATCTGCTCTCTCTCTCTCTCTCTCTCTCTCTCTCTCTCTCTCTCTCTCTCAGCAGTGCAGTGCCGTAAATCCTCGTAAAACTTGATTATCATCAATAAACGTGAGCTAGCTTCCTAACGTTAGCTTCCTTCCTTGCTGGCAGACTGCAACAACTACAAGCGTGGAACAGATTTTGCAGTGCCATAAAAACAAAACTAAAAAACAAGGTTGTCATCTGCGCATGTGCATGAGGGATCGTGCAGGCAGCACAGATCGGGGGTCACTCCCCGATGTGAGTTGAGTGCAGATTTGAGTTGCGCATGCTCAGATTTAAACGGTTTACGATATAACGTCATACTGAAATTTGTGAAATCCATGAAATAATAAATGTTTCTCATTACAAACAATAACAGAAGATGGGAATAATTTCAAAACTGTTTTAGCTATCTATGATTGATTGATTGCTAACGTTAACCCAATGCCATTCAAGTGACAGCCTCTGTTGTGGTTGATGCTAACTTGTAGCCAGCAGTGAACCAACTTGGTTAAGTAGGTCCATGTTTTCTGTATTGACATTACAGAAGTCTCTTGTTAGCATCTTGCAGGCTACCTGTCGCAAAGCGACGCATGCGTGACTCACATCTTCACTCGACTCACATTGGGGAGTGGCATCGGGTACCGACACTCTCTCTCTCTCTCTCCCCGTAGGCTTGAAAACCAACCCTACGTTCCACTTAGTGCTGCCCCTAGTGGCCTGGAGAATGTTGTGTTAATCGGATGCAGCTTTTTTCTGTTGCATTTTGTTGGGTTTGTGAGCTTTTCTTTTTGCATTGTTTCTATATTTGCACAGCGTTTATGTATTTATTGTGTGTATTTGCAGCGTGTTTGCTAAATGCTGCATGTGTGTTAATTTGCTTGTGTTTTGTCTATTTGAATTGGTTTGTATTTTGTTGCAGTGCGTTTTTATCCCTGTAGCCACCGTAGAGATGGCATGCCAACAGTGGTCCACAGGGTCAAAGTCAGACACAACCAAGGAGATCTTGTGGCATTGTAACATCACACTACTTCTGTCTTTGCTCCTCAGAGACAACAGTCATGCATGATATCAACTTATTTAAAGGTTTTAAAGGTACAATGAGTAATATTTCTGCATTAAAATGACTAAAAACAACTATAGCTATGTTATATATTTTGTTGAGTTGTGTACTTACACTATCCCAAACGTTTCCAACAATGTTCAAACCCAGAGAAATCTGTTATTTTATTTTAAAGACACAGCAAAAAATATCCAAAAAGTGACACTGACGTGAAATATTTTGTAATGTTTAACATTAGCGGCTGGCTAATGTTAGCTTGCTTGCTTACAGGTGAAGTACCATTACGAATCGCATCATGAAAAAACTGTGGCTATTTTATCAGAATGACATGAATAAATGTTAGTCAACATTATTAAACGTAACATTGATAAAATTGTGTTAAACAATAAAAACTCATTGTTGTCTCATCAAAACGTCTGTGTACAGTACATCTATTGTTTTTTTGTCTTTGCAACTATTGACCTTCTTGTCCCTCTCCTATACGCACCTGTCTCATGTAACAGATGTGCAAAGTCATTTTCTGTTGTATGTTAAGGCAACTACAACTACTTGGTGGAGTAAGGTCCAGGTTTGGCCAGATTATCTAATTCACTTTATTTGGAGATAGAACCTGCAGTTAATGCATCAATAATATTGGTACCAATCACCAATGGTGGAAGAAAAATGTGTGCACACACAACTACAGCAAGTATGGTAAGGTTTGAACCAGGATGTTAACGGACAGTTTTTGTAATATTTTTCATATTTGGCCCTGCCTGTTATTGTAGGCAATCAAGACTTTGATGACACCCCCCACTCATGTGCAGTAGCGCCAATGGCCGCTTTAAGTTGCTGATGGTAAGATTCAGAGCATAGTTTTGCTTACTGACTCATGTGTCTAATTCAGATGATTTATGTTCTCATTTACCATGCTCCACCCCCTCCCTCCCAGACCCTTTTTTCTTTGCTCTGTAGCTCCACTTGTGTTTTTTCTTGCTCTCAGCATTGTTGGGAATAGGAGTGAAAAACTGTCAAATCCTGTCCTTGCACAGCCATGGAGAAGCATCACAAGAGCGCAAACACCTGTAACGCACACTCCTCATTTCTAGTCTGACAGGAATAGCTTTTTCCCTTCACCCTGGTCTCTATCATTCCTTCCTCTCAGGAAAAAAAAGGAGAGAGGGCACAGCTTAGGAAGGGTCCTGAGCTTTTGGACGGAAGAGACAGAAGGAAGAGGACATGTTAAAACCACGGGGGCTCAGAGTCACCTGTTTTGATGCTCATTCATGTGCTAATGTGGTATTTAAAGGATATAATGCCACACTAGTGAGATGTACGATGTTTGCACAAACAGAATGTGTGTGTGAGTGTGAGAGGAATAAGAATTGTGACTGGCTGGATACTTCTTAGTGAGGGAGTCCTTGTGCTGTGAATTGGTTGAGGGAGAGTTATGGATCACTAAACATGTAGAAAAAAGAAAAACACTGAGTGGTCAGTGCTTTGGGTTTCTAACGTCACGTGATTTATGGCTTGGTAAAGATCAGAGTGTGTAAGACGTGCATAAGGTCAGAGGTCAGGAGAACATCTGTGTCTCTGAAAAATACTGTGACCCACTTTTACAGATCTTCTTCACACTATCAGCAAGGTGTGGGATTACTGGATCGTTAGTCTTGTAGTGCATTCATTTGACAGTGTTAAAATTAATGCACTAACTTTTTACAAGTAAAATTATGTCTTTACTTCTTACCACTTGCATTATTCACATATTTTTGCTTTCAATTTTGTAAAAGAAAGTGAGCAAGTTGTTGTGCTGATGTGAATATTCTTAGTCATTGCAGTAATGGTCAGCTAGTCCACCTCTTCCAGACTAAATTATATCACCAACTATTAAATAAATTTCCATTATCTTTGGTTCAGACATTCATGTTGCCCATAGGGTGAATTATAATAAATTTCAGGGATACGCTGGTTTTCATTTAGCTTTACCATCAGATCTGTTACACTGAATGAAGGAGGACCCAAAAGCAGAGTGCAGCAGGCAGGTAGGGGAGGTTTCAAAAAGGCAGTCTTTATTAACAAAAAGAGTCCAGGCAGCATACAAAAATGATGGAGCAAGGAAAAAAAAATAATAACGGGAAGGAAAACACACAGTGAGGAAAACTCACGGGGAGGGAATACATCCGACGGGAGAACAAGCAGGATAACTGGAGATGCTAACTGGAGATGCTAACTGGAGATGCTAACTGGAGATGCTAACTGGAGATGCTAACTGGAGATGCTAACTGGAGATGCTAACTGGAGCACTGGCACGCACGTGTAGACAAGACAAAGCAAAAGGATCTAACAAAAGACAACGGAGGCACAGACATTAAATGCACGAGGTAACGAGAGGCAGGTGACAAGTGGGCAGGGAAGCAGGTGGAAAACATCAGATAATCACAAGAGCGGGAAGACACAGGAAGTAGAACTAAAAGCAGGACTCGACAAAAACCCGACTGTCCGTCTGCGGGAGCTCCAACTGCTGTTGTCCGCGTGGCGGGCTGCACTTCTGTGTTTTAGTATTAAATTAAGATAGTTTAAAAAACAGTTAAAAACGTTGTGCTGTCAACGTTCAATAGTAGTCCAATTCTATAGTCTATAGTCTATAGTCCAGCAGATAGTGGACAGGGTGATTGCTGACACGTGACATGAGGGCGAGTGTTGGTGTGACGCTGATAACCCAGATTTGCATGTGTGTGGAAGAGAGCATGATGAAGATTGTTTGAGGAACCTGCATGCTGCACACTGACGGCTGCAAACCACATGCCTCTACACACAGGACATTTTGGAAGACCTACAACACAAACAGTTGAGAATACACCTTTCAGAACCTGAACTACAACACGGAGGGCAGGCTAGATAAGTTGAGGGTGGCTAGAAAGCCGACCCAGAGCAGAGGGAGTCCTGACACCGCCCTTTGTAACAGTCAGTACAAGCGTATTCACAAGAGTGAATAACAGCATGTGTGAAAAGCAGTAATGATAATGAAAAGACACAACACTCTTTATTAAGACTAATCATGGGTCAGTATGCTCTTTGTAGATCAAGAGAAGCTGACTTACGTTTGATAGGCTTACTTTTGACAGGTGGAAAGATAACTGTCACAAACATTTCTAAGGTAGAAAAAATATGCAGCCTTTGTTGTACGTCTGTTGCTGACATGCAGTTTAAATTAGGCAACGTCTCTTTGAAGTCACCCTCCACATTTCTATCAGGAGGAACATTTCTTCAAATGTGTTCGGCTCATCAAATTACAGCGTGGCCTTCACAGACAGCTGGGAAAAAAAGGAAAATTGCCTTTCATGATGTACTTATCCATACACGGCCTTGTCACTTTGGTGATTCACCTGCACTCTTTTTCCTTTGACTTCTACCTTAGAAGGCTGTCAGCCTGAATCCCACTGTTTGGAAGCCTCTGGGCCAAGACAGAGCTTCACTCAGAGCCCCAGGGAGCCCACTGTTACTTGGCTTATAAAACCATGAGCCAGCAGATATTTATTTCTAGTATTTGGAGGTGGCATTGGGATACTGATCTAATTTAAGGATTGACACTGTAGGTAAAACCACAGATGGTTGGACAGTACTACAGCTGTGGTTGAAACAGACCTGCTGCAGCCTACCTCTTCTATTATTGGGTAATATTCCTACAACAACAACAAACCTCCAAAATCTTTGGCTGCAGTTTCAAATATTAAACAAAACTCAACTCACCTTATATGGTTTCAGTTGGAATCTCTCATCCTTCTTTCTGCCTGTCTCACCCTGTCTACATTTTCAGTACCGATGGATAAAACTTGAACATGAAAAGTGAATATTATTGATGAAATGTTTGATGTATTCAGGCATACACCCAACAGTCAGAGGAGTCCAAACTTCTCTGCAAGAACACTTCCAGACTCCTCCTGACTCACAAGTGGGTAAACCTGTGAAAAAACGTCAGAGAATTTGACTACTAAAATTAAAGAATGAACTGTATAATATATATAATGTATGAACTGATGATAGATAATGTTCCTCACTACTATTAGTTGTACACTGTGCTAATGAGCTGCATTTTCATGCAAGCAAACAATGCGAGTATGGTGGCTATAGGAATAGCAATGTTAGCATCCTCATAGCTGAACGACATTATAGATCGATTTCCAAAGACTTCTATAACGACACATAGCAACTCATCTGGCAATGGCTTGAATGTAATGGACGTTCATTAATATAAAAAAGTTACGCACTAAAGCTTTAAACGTGAAATAGCTGAAAACAACAATAATTCCAGCTACATTTATAACACATATAACAAACCTATAACAATATGTTGCAAGTTTCAACCAAGACATAAAGTAATGTAGACATAAAGACTAGAGCCTTACCGATTTTTAAGGCCCATACCGATACGAATATTTGTTTTTTTTTAAATCCAATATGCCGGTATATCGTCCGCTATATATTTAAAAAATAACTAAATCCAGAAACGCGTTTCAAAACATAAACAGATTTCCCTGACATTAGTTATTTGTTGTTATTTGTGAGCTCTTACTAAAATAATATGATAATAATTTGTTTTATTTATGCAAGTCAAAGTTTTTCCTCAAACCTTTGCTGGCCCAAAGTTGGAAACCCGGATCAGCCCTCCCAGGAGCCGACCTCTGGTTTCTCTATATAGAACTGAAAAGAAAAGGATTCTTTGTGTGTTTTCTTAGTTACTTGATAACTGGGAAATTACTGAGGCCATTGCGGCATATTCCATTAAAATTAAACTTGTTGAAATGAACATGACTGGGCCCATTGTTTTTTGAAAATGCAATTTTTTTTCAAAGTCATTTCCTGTCCTTGGGAGCCCTGCTACACATTTGATCTCAGCGCTTTTGATTTCAGCTTCAGCAGATAAAAGCTTGACTTGTGCTGGTGGATGAATAGATCACATGTACGGAGTGGCGTTTTGAAAATCATTGAGTTAATGTGGCCTGGGGCATCTATTTCCCCTTATTTTCCTAATACAAAAATAAAATCTTCAGTTGATACATTTTTGGTTGCAGGATATTGTGGGTTATTTACTTGTTTGCATTTTGAGAAGGGACTGGTGTATGGAGCTGAGGGTTGGGGCTAAAACGCAGCTGAAGAGACAGCATTAAAACTGAGACATGAGTGCGATGTGGGGAAGGAATCGTTTTGAGGAACATGCTGTAGGGAAACGACAAAGAGAAGTGTCACTGTGACTTACGGGAGGAAGTGACTGAGAGGCAGGAGATGATTTCAGAAATTTGGGCACCACTTCCAAAAAATGTGAGTGGAAGAAAAATAAGAGTGCTCGACCATTAAGATAGACCCTTGGCCTGTTTGGACCTTAACACAGAATAACTCCATGATGACAATGCAAATAAAACATGCTGAACATAAATTCTGCTAATCACAGTAAAAGATTGCATAACTTTGTCTCTCTGTATTTCATACCTTCTCTCACTATCTCAATCGCCTTAACCCTTGTGTTGTCATCCCGGGTCAAAAACGGACAACAATTTGATGTTTTTGTCCCTTTTTTCAGACTTTTATTGTTTTTACGTTTTCACTAACATCACCTTACTACCACTAGTTTTACAGTACTTTTTGGAATTCATGGTCAATGACCCGCATTTATATAGAATTATACCTAATATTTGAGTTAAAAAAGCAGAAATTATGAATTATATTTCAGATATAGACCATTTGTAAAGGGGTCCAACAGGAGGGTTAAATTATTTTCACTTAGGTTTGAGGTTTTGCTACAATCAAATTGGAAAGGAATTATCTTTATAAGTCAACCTTCCCCGGCCTCTACCTAATATGTAAGCGACAGAAGGGGTATAAGCCTCAGAGCTTTCAGTTGGTTTATTTTAGCCATGGTACAATCGTGCGCCAGCATAGTGGGATTGAGAAAACTCAGCAACTTTAAAACGCAAATGGATGCTCAAATAATTCGGGAGGACACTGGACATTGCTGCCTGCTATTACAGTTTGCACACAGTTAACATATGGTCATAGTGTGCTATGACATAACATCATGAAGCAAGAGCTAATTCCTGGGAAGATATATCTGCTGCATTTGATTCCAGTCCTTCTGGCAGAATCAATGTGCCAACTCAACTCAGGTCTTTAGAAGGGTTCTGCTATCTGGCTGTGTCTCTGCAACAGCTGGCTGCCTCATTCAGATCTCTTAGTTTGACAGGAGGCCGCTGCCATGATTTCCATTAGATCTGTGGTTGTGCAGATTATAAATATTCTCAGTGGGCTTGTCCTCATCGGGCCAACCGGCACTCTAATCCACTTCCTGTCAGAGTGTGTAGCCTAAGCCAGATGTGGTGGGTGTGCGTACATATCCGCCTGTGAGTGTTTATCACTCAAATGTTCAAGTTTTGGCATGCAACATCAAATTACGCAACTTTTAACTTTTGAAAACAGCCATCACGTTGGCCAAACCAAGCATGTTAGCCACTGAATTAAGGATCCCTGCGAGTACAATTCAAGGGTGTTGACAAATATCTAGCCCTTGCTACTTGGAATGGGGAATGGAAATCAGCTGCCAGGGCCGGGCCACTCAGGTCTGTCTCTGCTAGTATTGATCAGGGTCTGCTCTGTTGGACTGCCTACGGCACACATGATAATGCAGAATCTCACTGCTGTCTGCTGTTAACCTCTATAACTCCTGAAGACTGGAGAGATTAAGTTCCAACTCTCAAATGATTAATCAATTCCAATTACCCCCCTTGTGATCAATCATATTCTCATTAATGTCTGAAGTGTTGTCCACAGCTGTGGGGCCGATTACTACTCAGGCTTCCGACTCGAACAGCTTTATTGCTCAAGTCCTTGTAAAATATCTATTACAGTCTTGTAAGAAGCTCAAGCGGCTGGTTGAGGGTGATGGTGCCCTGTGTTTACATGTCAGAGGTCAGTAGGTGCCATCTTGTGCTGTAGGCTAACCCAGGAGCTCACTGGCAAGAATAATCTGCTGACCACCAGGATTCCCTCAGCTGGTGGAATACTGTTAAAGCTGAAAGCTCACCTATCATGTAACTGGATCCTGATCGCGCACCTGGAGGTTTATCCCAGGCATGCATTTCTCTGCGCCGGTCACAAAGCGATTCTTCTCCTCTCCACTTGACAGGACGTCTCTCTCTCTCTCTCTCTCTCTCTCTCTCTCTCTCTCTCTCTCTCTCTCTCTCTCTCTCTCTCTCTCTCTCTCTCTCTCTCTCTTTCGCTGTAGACAAAACTGAGTCAGTCAAGACAAAATCACCATAAACCTGGTGGTTTTATTTTGAAATTTGTTTTATTTTGTAAAGCATCTGGCTGTACTGGGATCTTCCTGTACGTGATTACCTGCCTGGCTTGACACATTCGCTCGAGGCACTCATAGAGGAGACGCCAAAATGATTGCTTGAGTGCACGGGCCGGCGTGGCCCTCCATGCCTGATTGCAGCCAGGTGGCTGGACAAATTGGATAACATGCTCAGGGTGATGTCACAACTAAAAAAATATATAATAACAATTTGTTCAACAACTATCTGTTCTAATTCAGGTCTGATTGTCTCCCATGCAATACGTAATAATAAGTGTTTATATTATGCGCTGTTTCAGGTTCATAATTACATTTAGAGGTTATATGAGAATAGGTTTAATTTTCAAAAAACACCATATTTTTTGTTGTACTACACATTGCTGCAGCTCCTCTTTTCACCCTGTGTGTTGAGCTCTGTTTTAGCTACAGAGTGAGGCATCTCACTTCTGTTCCATCTTTGTTGGGAGTTGCACATGTGCAGTAGCTAGGTCATCACTGCTAGCCAGTCAGGAGCAGAGTATGAGGGCGTGCCATGCTAGGCCAGCATTATAACGAGCGTTTGTCTCTCAAGTAAAGGCTGGACTACAATAGAGCGGTTTGTGAACAGGGTTTTTTTGTTGGAGATGGTCCCTTTTGGGGGGCTTTTCACTTTGTAAACCAATAACATGCACAAAAAAGATATATATCACAATAAAGGAAAGGGAAAAAGCCAAAAAGTATAATATGAGCACTTTAAGGGAATGCTGAGGCCAGCAACTCTGCCAGCCAATCAGTTTAACATGTCAACAGTATGCTTCATACACAACCAGAACTCATACTAATTTGCCATAAAAAATAAGAAGACCCCTCTATAAGACTAACGGTCTTACAGTGGAATCAATATTGCTTCGAATATGCATGTCATGTGCATCATTCTAGAGGAGAGTGATCTCTGTGGTGTCCTGCTAATCAATGGGCAGATGGCTTCTCCAAATTTTCTGCCTCATATTTGATAAGTATTATAAATGTTGCCTGATTACAAAGTGGGCCACTCCACCTCACTAGGTTTATATGATATTTCTCAGAGCGGATGCCTGCAGACGAGAGACCCTTTGCCTCTGATTACACCCTTGAAGCAAGGGTTTCATACTGGCAGAAACCCATGTGTGGTTGTGTGTGCGTAACAGCAGCCATTAAGACCTGGTTCTGTATTGTGCTGGGACTGCAGTGAAGGCCATTACACTCCCTGGTTCTGTCTCTCAATAATGCATGATTAATTAGCCAACTCTAAAATAGAGTGAAACTGAGCACAGGGTGGAAACTAAAGAGGGACTCAGTAGGTAGCCACAGTCTCATACAGAGACCTGCACACACACACACACACACACACACACACACACACACACACACACACACACACACACACTTGCTCTAACACACAGAGTGTGGCGTATGCTCAGACATGCCAACACTGTCTTATTTTCTAGATCTCTCATCAACTTGCTGTCATTTGTCATTTTTTCAGTGATAAAGATTTGATAAACCCATTGTACACAGTTCGTAAATAGCTTGTGAACGTAGTGGAGCATTTAGCAGCTAAAGAAGCAGATATTTCCCTCAGGAGTTGGTGGAGACCAAAACAGAGATACATCAGTAGGCCAGAAACACAAAAATGTTTCTTTGTGTCTGAGAGTGAATTATATGTATTTGGTTGGACAACTAATTCCCTATAAATGTGCAGTGGGTTGTGCAACACATAAGCAAACCAGAAAATAAGGGGTACTGTTGCTGGGCATTGTTTAAAAGTTAGCTAGGTAGTGCATCATAACTATTTTCGAGGTCATAAGTAAACACAAATGCATGAGGACAGCTCACCTCACAACAGAACTCTGACAACAGCCATAATTCATCACATCACGCCACATTCACACACTTCATCCACGTCATATCACTCATCATCAATTACAGTTTTGTTGACAAATTACTAACCCAGCAGGGAAGGAAAACGCTGCTGTACAGTACAGTAATTCTCATTAAAAAAAAAAGAAATAGGGACATTTAAACACTAAAATACATGTTTAATAATACTTTAACTATATCCACAATAAACATCTATAAAGGGAGAATAATACACTTACATAATATAAGGTTTGCAGTGACCTCTGTCTCATTTAATACATCCCTTTATTCCTCTTTTCTGCTCTTGTGTCTGTGCCAAATTGTGACAAAAGCCCTTAACCTTCACTTCCATGTCTGGGGGTTAAAATGTGTTCATGTTCGGTCAACAAATGCCAACCATTTACATGTTCTGAACTTTCCCTCCCAACTTTATCCAAAAAAAAACAACAACTCCATCAGGTCTGTCCCAGGCACCTAACATGTCACAGGGAGTCAGAGAAAGAAAGACAGAGAGAGAGAGAGAGATGATCCATTAATAGGGAGCATTCAGCCCTGCCTCTGCCTCATTCCCCACAGAGACTAGGCCTGGGCTGGGGTTTCACCCCGGTCTGGCCCGATGAAATACAAACCTCTCTCATCACAGATTCTGATTCCCACTAGAAACACATTATTGATTGTTCTCCGCGACCCCTCCATATTTTATTATTGCTAAGGTGAAAATGGATAACAGGAAAGCTCAGATCACCACGTCGCTGAATAATGCTGCAGAGTGGCACCTCAGCTCCACTCAACTGAGGAGAACAACTTACTCCTGAAATCACTCACAAAACCTGTGGCTGATCCTTTGCTCAGTCTGCCCTGTGCCAATAATGAATACATGGATACACAAACACAAGATGGGATTGTGAATTAGCATTTGATAACAGCTGCTGTTGAAAGAGAAGCTCTGCTTGCATAAGCTGCCTATGTCCTGCTGAGAAAGTGTATGCGGCCTTAATGTTGGGCAGCGGCTGCTGTCTTCATCCAGCTAGTTTCCCCTAAAGGAATATTGAAAATATGGCGAGTGTTGGCTCTAGCAGTATGAAACAAGCTGTAACATTTCTACTGTTTGGTTTTCTTAAGAGGACTAATACTTCATGTCTCAGCTTGTGGGTTGCAGTCAGTCAGATGCAGCTCCAGAATTCGCAACTCAAGCTAACTTTAAAGTAGGGGAAAGTAGCTTGGAGTGTATTGACACAAATAATAATAGAAAATCATATTGGAGTTTAGAGTGTGGATGATGATGTGACAATCCATCTTGCATGCTCTTTCTCTCTCTCCTTATGTCTCACGCTTTCCCCCAGGACGCGATGACTCACGGTTGTTGGAGGTGGTTTTTGAAGCAGCTTGAGTGACATCCGTGCGTTCATTTCTTTTGCTCTTTGCATTAACAACATCAATCTGTTTTGTTCAGGAGCACAGATGCAGGTTTGGATTTGGAGGCAAGCTGCAGATTGCTCATTGTGATTAGTAGTCCCCAGAGCCACATTTATATATTTCTATCGTTATTTCTATCAAAATATGTTGTAGTCCAGTCCTATTTGCTACTATAAAGTCAGAAATCAGCCAGTGAAGTGAGCAAACATAAACATAAAAATAATCATTAAAGCTTTCAGAAATACCTAGCCACTAAAACCTGCTATCTGACCCTAAAGCCAGCAGAAACAATACTCTGGCGTTGTAAGGTGATACATGTCAATGTTCCCAGCTTGTGCTGCCCCCATGCACCACAAATATCAATGAATGCAGCTTTAAAACAAGCCATAGTCCAAAAATCAGAAGCAATCTGACATATTCCATCTTGTTTTAAGAAACCAACTCATTTCTGGAAAATTCTTTAAATAACTTGATTTTTTACTGGAAACAGTATCAATAATCTTTCTGCAATGGCAGACCAAAGCAAAACGACAACGGTATGTAAAAATGGATATTTATTTGCAGCATGTCATTTGTATCTAGCTATGATTTTTAATCAATTTAAAGCATGTGGCTTTAAGATGAATTAAGTCCAATAGTCCTGCTTGGTCAGCACTAGATTATTAAAACAAACAAAGATTTTAAATCTAAACATAAGATTATTGCAATCATTGTTTATCCTATTGATTTAGTGTATAAGCTTATTCTGTTCTTTTGGTAGATAAATTTCATCTGCTGTCTTATCACCACACTGCTATATTGTTGAGCATGCCTCAGAACAATTATCAATAACACGGCTGACTAATACAGCATGTGTGTTAGAATAAGCAGACATCATACCAACCCAGGGAAAAGGAAAGGCTACAACATATTTGTGTTTGTGTGGTTTGTAGATCCAACCCTATTCAAATCAAATTGAGGATGTACATGATGATCTTGTAGACACATGGCACAGTGTGCTGGACTTGGTCATGTGACAAACACACACATGCACACACACACACACACACACACACACACACACACACACACACACACACAACTTACGGACCCTGTTCTCTAAGCAGGTTTGCCCAAGCTGTTTGTAGTGGCATCGCTCCAGACTTTCACCACTCACACTGTGACTGAGTGGAGAGAGGGAAAAATATAGATAATTGTATGTAAAGTACAGATAAGAAGAGCAAACTGTCTAAGGAAAAAAGGGCAAATATTACAAAGCTAAGTGTAAATAATATGGTGCTTACACAATAGACTGAGGAAATTGGAAAGAATGGAGAAAGAAATGGTCGGAGATGGGTGAGGTACATTTTTTTTAGACTGAAGGAACTTTTTCATAGTTCTAAAACCCATCTTACTTTACTTTACTGTGTCAAAAGAACTAGTTAAATGTACCGTAAGCAAAGCTGCACAAAGATTGTCGTTGACTTCAGAAGCTCCACCCCCCCAGCTGCCTGTTGCTGATTGGCTGGAATAGTGTTTTGTGGCTTGTGCACTCCTTTCTGTTTGTTTGCCATTTACAGAGCCAGGGCTGTGTATTAACACCAGATTTTGTTCAGCACACACAGAAAATAGAGGGCTAGGTGACTGTGAGGTGATATTTGCTTAATTGACAAAAAGTTGAATCACTTACTAATCCTCTAAGCCAAAACATCTTGATCGCCCCCTGGTGGCTGCCTGCAGTACAAGTCATAAATCCCACCCACTCCATGTTGGTGGATGGGACACATCCAAACTAAAAAATCAAAGTGTTAATGTTTGTTCCAGGTACCCGTATCCAGGATATTATAGCTTCACTTCTGTACAGTGAGAGGAAGTGGAGATGCATAGTCCATCTTTAAATACAGTCTACGTTTCAGAGTAGGTATTTTCCCAGCACAAGAGTTTGGTGAAGTAAATGCACCGTGATTGGTAAATGGCAGCATTGGCAACCGCCAATTATCTTCTTCTTTTTTCCAACACAACGCGATTTTGTCTCTTCAAAGCAAAATATAAGAATTGACCTTATGTCATTTCACCATTCCTATTGGTGGTGCAAAGGCAAACAGAAAGAAAGTCCCTGAAGGTATGTAGTTCTCGAGGGAGCTCCCTAGTAGGCAGTTCTTCTCAGGGGGTCCCTAGCACAGTTTGGTCCAAAAATGTCTATACAGAGGCATGTTTGGGTTCATTGGCAAATTTGTGATTAATGGATTTTCACACAGACATGGAATCACTCACCACTTCCCTGTGAAATTCTTTCCAATCTGTCGGCTCTTACCAGGCCAGATCCCAGTTCAGGGCTGTGGGAGTCTCTCCTCCCACACCGCAGGTCATGGCAGACATGGCAAACACTGCACTAAGTAAATGCCTGACAGGACTCAGCTAAGAGGGAGAAGGTTGAAGGCTACACTGGGCTGTACATACAGAAGCACATTTATTTGCACCTCTGTAAGCCGGGTGGACTATGGACAAATCTAACGCCAAGCAGGTTTTTGGTTACTATAAACAAGAGTAAGGGCCTTTTCACACCTGAAAGTACAAACTAAGGTTCACATTTTTGTTACATTGTATACATTTGATCAAGTTAGTTTTGGTTTTACATTGCACTTATGCAAACACACTAAGGATCTACACTCACCTAAAGGATTATTAGGAACACCTGTTCAATTTCTCATTAATGCAATTATCTAATCAACCAATCACATGGCAGTTGCTTCAATGCATTTAGGGGTGTGGTCCTGGTCCAGACCAACTCCTGGACTCCAAACTGAATGTCAGAATGGGAAAGAAAGGTGATTTAAGCAATTTGGAGCGTGGCATGGTTATTGGTGCCAGACTGAGGATTTCACCATCTGCTCAGTTACTGGGATTTACACCCACAACCATTTCTAGGGTTTACCAAGAATGGGGTGAAAAGGGAAAAACATCCAGTATGCGGCAGTCCTGTGGCCAAAAATGCCTTGTTGATGCTAGAGGTCAGAGGAGAATGGACTGACTGATTCAAGCTGATAGAAGAGCAACTTTGACTGAAATAACCACTTGTTACAAGGTTGACATGGTTTTGAGGTATGCAGCAAAGCATTTGTGAAGCCACAACACGCACAACCTTGAGGTGGATGGGCTACAACAGCAGAAGACCCCCCCCGGGTACCACTCATCTCCACTACAAATAGGAAAAAGGGGCTACAATTTGCAAGAGCTCACCAAAATTGGACAGTTGAAGACTGAAAAAATGTTGCCTGGTCTGATGAGTCTGGTTTCTGTTGAGACCTTCAGATGGTAGAGTCAGAATTTGGCGTAAACAGAATGAGAACATGGATCCATCATGCCTTGTTACCACTGTGCAGGCTGGTGGTGGTGGTGTAATGGTGTGGGGCATGTTTTCTTGCACACTTTAGGCCTACCTGAGCATTGTTTCTGACCATGTCCCCCTTTATGGCCCCATGTACCCTCCTCTGATTGCTACTTCCAGCAGGATAATGCACCAGGTCACAAAGCTTGTGTCATTTCAAATTGGTTTCTTGAACCAATGAGTCCACTGTACTAAAATGGCCCCCAGTCACCAGATCTCAACCCAATAGAGCATCTTTGGGATGTGGTGGAACAGGAGCTTGGTGCCCTGGATGTGCATCCCACAAATCTCCATCAACTGCAAGATGCTATCCTCTCAATATGGGCCAACATTTCTAAAGAATGCTTTCAGCACCTTGTTGATCAATGCCACATAGAATTAAGAAAGGGGGTCAAACACAGTATTAGTATGGTGTTCCTAATAATCCTATAGATGAGTGTGGGGGCAAGATGGAGGCTGGGGGTGTGGCCTTCATCATCTGCCACTTTGCTTGTTTGAAAGCCATGATGCCTCTCTCTTTTTCATGGGCAGGCCAAATTCTCTGGGCGGGCAAAGCAGGAAAGGGGAGGTAACTTTGCCCCTTATGACCTAATAAGGTGCAAGATTCCAGATTGGCCCATCTGACTTTTCATTTTCTCAAAGATACCCAGGGCTCGGTTTACACCTATCACCATTTCTAGCCACTGGGGGACAATAGGCAGGCTGGAGGAACGCATATTAATGTTAAAAAACATCATAAAGTCACATTTTCATGCCATGGGACTTTTAAATAATCATTTGGTCTCCTCATCTCCCCATGTGGCTCATTTTGATTTGTTGTGTTGTTCTTCCCTTAATTGATTTCAACTGTTAATTTCTGCTTTAGCTTTCTGGTGTTAGTGGGGCAGCACAGGAGAGACAGTGTTTTAACCCCCTCCACTTTTTCCAGCAGTTGAGAAGCACGGGAACTTTACTTGGGTTTTGTGGAGATACATTGTTTATTCATGGACAAGCCCTTGAAAACTTTACTGCAAATTTACTGTCAGCTCTGAGCGCATTCACATCACTCTCTCTATCTCTCTTGTGCTACGCACAAATGATGCACTGAGCTATTCCTTATTGGAGCAACGCTACTCTTATGACATGAAGATAGCCTGCCAGAACGTCCTGAAAGTTTGGTTCGGATCAAACTGAAAGTCCGAAAGTCCAAACCAAACAAAAGAAAATGTCAACCTGATGGTGGCGCTATAGAAAAGGCCTTGGGATTGTCAAAGTCAGTAGTATTCATCCTCTGGGCACCATGAATGTCTTTACACATTTTATACTAATCCATTTGATAGATGTTAAGATATTTTATATGTTAGGATAAGCAAAGTCAGATCAGCTCTGGGCACAAGGAAAGTCTAGAGCTATGCTACTAACATATGGTTTAAAACTACATTTAGACAGTGGCACATTGGGGTGCAGCACCATGGAGGCCCCAAAGCGATGGTAAAAAATAATTATGATAAAAAAATATGTGTAGCTGCTGTTGTGCGTTTCTAAATCAGCATTTCCTCAATGTTATTTAACATTTTAAGGGGTAACCGTCTGGAGTAGGTGCCGTGAGTGCTGAGCAAACAAGTATAGGGAGCTGTCATCTATGGAAAAAGATGGATGGACATGGTGTACCAATGTCACAGTTCTGGAAAATTCATGCAGCCCCCACTTAGAGTCACTATTCATAAACTGCAAACCCTTTTATTCACCGCGGGAGTTTTCCTCGTTCATTCTGGTCGCCGTCTACATCCCACCTCAGGCCTGTGTTGACGAGACGTTACGGCACCTGGCCCACCAGGTAACTGACATCCTGACTCCCTGCTCATTGTTCTTGGGGACTTCAACAGAGCAAACCTCAGCCATGAACTTCTAAAGTATAGACAGCATATTAAGTGTCCCACCAGGGACACTAACATACTGGACCACTGCTATACTACATTAAAGGACGCCTATTACTCTGTCCCACGTGCAGCCTTGGGACTCTCTGATCACTGTCTGGTTCATCTTGTCCCGACATACAGGCAGAAACTAAAATCTGTTAAACCTGTTGTTAAGAGGGTGAGAAGATGGACCAACGAGTCAAAGCTGGATTTACAGGCCTGCTTTGACTCTACTGATTGGAATGTTTTTGAGGGTGCAGCCACGGATCTGGACCAACTAACTTACACTGTGACATCTTACATCAGCTTTTGTGAGGAAAAGTGTGTGCCGACTAAAACCTTCTGCACATACAACAACCAAAAACCCTGGTTCAGAGCAAGACTCAGGCATCTTTGTCAGTCAAAAGAGAAGACCTTCAGAAGTGGGGACAGAGTCCTGTATAACCAGGCCAGGAACACACTGACCAAAGAGATCAAAGCAGCTAAGAGGAGCTATGCTAATAAGCTGGAAAACAGCTTTAAAAACAACGATCCTCGGTCAGTGTGGAGAGTCCTGCAGACACTCACTAACTACAGGAGACCACCCCCCAACACTGCTGGTCCTCAACACCTGGCTGACGAGCTGAACAGCTTTTACTGTAGGTTTGAAAAGATCACAGTCACACCCCTCCCCCACAACAACTCACCAACTCATACTTCAGTCAGTCACCTTCCCCCACCTGTACGCTGTCAACTCCCCCCTTCTGACCCCTCAACTGCACTTACAATCTGTGAAGTGGATGTTCGCCAGCTCTTACAGAGGCAGAAGACCAGAAAGGCTCCTGGCCCGGATGGTATGTCACCATCCTGCCTGAAAATCTGTGCAGAACAGCTGGCCCCCATCTTCGCTCAGATCTTCAACAGATCTCTGGAGCGATCTGAAGTTCCCTCCTGCTTCAAACACTCCACAATCATCCCAGTCCCCAAAAAACCCTCCATCTCTGGACTAAATGACTACAGGCCTGTCGCCCTGACATCTGTAGTCATGAAGTCATCACAGTCCCCTTGCTGGACCCCCTGCAAACAGGTCTGTGGATGATGCAGTCAACTTCGGACTGCATTACATCCTGCAACACCTTGACTCTCCAGGGGCATATGCAAGGATCCTGTTCATGGACTTCAGCTCAGAGTTCAACACCATCATCCCTGACATCCTCAGCACCAAACTCTCCCAGCTCACTGTGCCAGCCTCCACCTGTCAGTGGATCACAAACTTCCTGACTGACAGGAGGCAGCAGGTGAGGCTGGGGAACATGACATCCAGCACACGGACTATCAGCACTGGCACCCCCCCGGGGTGTGTGCTGTCCCCACTGCTTTTCTCCCTCTACACCAATGACTGCACCTCAGGAGACCCATCTGTTAAACTCCTGAAGTTTGCTGACGACACAACGGTCATCGGCCACATCCGGGTCGGTGATGAGTCGGCCTACAGACGGGAGGTGGATCAGCTGGCTCTCTGGTGCAGTCAACAACCTTGAGCTTAACACGCTCAAAACTGTGGAGATGATCGTGGACTTCAGGAAGAGACCCCCCACTCTTCCCCCCATCACCATACTCAACAGCCCTGTGTCTGCTGTGGAATCCTTCAGGCTTCTGGGATCCACTATATCCCAGGACCTGAAGTGGGAGCCCAACACAGACACCATCATCAGAAAGGCCCAGCAGAGGCTGTACTTCCTGCGCCAGCTCAGGAGGCTCAACCTGCCTAAGGAGCTGCTGGTCCACTTCTACACAGCCATCGTCCAGTCTGTCCTCTGCACGTCCATCACTGTCTGGTTTGGATCTGCCACCAAAAAGGACCGGAGCAGACTACAACGGACAGTTAGGACTGCAGAAAAGATCATCGGTGCCAACCTGCCCTCTGTCCATGACTTATACTCTTCCAGAGTCAGGAAACTGGCAGGAACCATCACTGCAGACCCATCTCACCCCGGACACAACCTGTTCCAGCTTCTCCCCTCTGGGGGGCGCTACAGAGCACTGTTCGCCAAAACCAACAGACTCAGGAACAGTTTCTACCCACAAGCCATCTCTCTGATGAACAGCTGACTACTGACCCACAGTGTCAGGTTCAATTCTGGTCAATGACCCAGTAACACTGTCTCTACAGCACCTGTTTACTGGTTCCACTATTATTCCACTTAGTTAATATTATTCATCATTCTCATATCTCACTTATTATGTATTATGTACTCATTATTCCCATTCTCATATCTCACTTATTATTTATTCATCATTCTCATTTCCTATTTCACACCTGTTCATAATGTTCATACTGTTCATATTGTAATATAATAACATAATACTATTTATCCCAGTACCCGTTGCACTATGTTCCACATTTAAATAGTTTTTTTGAACTCTTCATTGCACTCATGCCTCTATATTGTTTCTGTTTAGAGTATCTATATATTATTGTGTATATATTGTTTGGTTGTTTTGTATGTGTAAGCACAGTGTGAGAAACGATGCTCCAAAGAAAAATTCCTCATATGTGTCCTCATACCTGGCCAACAAAGCTGATTCTGATTCAGGTGTGAGGATGGTGGATCAGAAAAGACAGGGGAAGACAGGTAGGTCAATTATGGAATTCTCTTAATATTAATATGGAAAAACTAAAATGGAAAATATAATACATAATGTTTGTTTGACAATATGTCTTAGTGGAAAAGAACACAGGCAAGGCATGTTTTGTTATTGGCTACTAGGTTAATCTTGGAATTGCGAATGAAAAATAAAAATGAATTACAATATCAAAACCCTTTGCATGTGGGAAATTTACCAATTAGCCTATGTCTGACAGCGGGGACATAGTAAACAAATCAGAACGCAAATTTAAACCTCTGCAACGCATATGCTCGAATGCCATCAATGATTATTTATTTATTGTAATGAAAATAAAGTAGAAGAAAAAAGTGGGCCACAATAATGTGGTTGCCACGGGGGCTACCAAGGGTGAGTATAAGGTTGCCACCTGTCACAATTTGTACCAGTTAATGTCGAGCCCTGTTATATAGAGTATATGTACACAGTATATATTTATTTTGGTGGGAAATCTATTGTAGCAGCTGCATACCCCTGTGACACTGAGTAGTTTAACTGTTCAGTTATTAGCTTTGTACTAAACCCACAGGCACAAGAGTGTCTATTCTAAACTAACATTGGAAAGAAAGCAAATAAGCTTATTTCCCAAAATGTTGACCTATTCTTTTACAGTAATTAAGAAAACATGTTCTTTGTAGTTTTAGTAAACTAACTCTTACAGTTGAAATGGTTAGCAAGTAATCACTAGCCTACTTTTCTTGAAGAGAAAAACAATGAATGCTAATCAACCTAAATAACAGATGCAGCTATCAACATTTCCGTAAGTGTTATTATTGTTGATTGACTGAGAAAGGTTAGTCTTTGGTTCAACTAGCTCAAGCTAAGCCTCTGTTTTTTCACATACCATAAATTGGTAAAATGACGAACAAATGCAGTTTTCAGTTTTACACCTAAATCAGCTGTTACAGATGTGAGGATTCTACCTCAGTTACAGCTATAGTAAAATAAGGACACTGGGTCAGTGACTTGTTGACTATGTGGCTCTCAGTTTGTCTGTTGATAAGCCTCTACATATTCTGAAGTTTGACCTCAGTGGGTCAGCTTCCCTCCTCCTATCTCTCACCATCCAAACCAACATCATGTGTCCCGTTACGCCACCTCCTATAAGTACAATACAAAAGACCACACAAGGCCTCTCCAGTGCTCGCCACAATAAAGCTGAGCTGTGTCAATCCCACAAAGCTGCTGGTGTTGGGAAATATCCACTGCCTAGTGGCACACAGAGACCCAGTCTCCACACCAACAGCTTAGCTTACAATGTGAGATAGGAAAATTCCTACATCCTGGATATTGATGTAATACGATTTGTAGTAAATACTAGTGTAGACACACCACTGAGTTAAACTCCGTTCATTCATAGCTGTTATTCACATAGAATTAGAAGGCAACAGAGATTGTATTGTGTGGTATTGTGCTATAATTCACCCCGTGAGTTTGCTTCAATCATTCTGATCGCTGTTTACATCTCGCCGCAGGCAGAGGTGAGTAGAGTAGCCAAAAATTGTACTCAAGTAAAAGTACTGTTACTTCAGAATAATATGACTCAAGTAAAAGTAAAAGTAGTCACCCAAATAATTACTTGAGAAAGAGTAAAAAAGTACTTGGTGAAAAAACTACTCAAGTAGTGAGTAACTGTTGAGTAACGTCTGATTTATTTCTTAACACATCAAGACAAAAAAATCAGACAGACAAAAAAAAAATTATTAATTACAACATAGCTTAAGTGAGAGACTTGTCACATCAAATTTGGATGGGTACTGCATGTGCAAAACATACTGTATGTAACCTAAAGACAAACATCCAGCCTTCAGCAGAAGACTCTCTCTGTCAAAATGAAACATTAAAATGAGACGTACCCTGGGGTAAGAACAATGACGCGTAGAATACCAAAGAGGTAAAAAGAAAAGTAACGAGCTCATTGTAGCCTAATGTAGAGGAGTAAGAGTACAGCTTCTTCTTCACAAATCTACTCAAGTACAAATAAAAGTATAGCGATTTAAAACTACTCCTAGAAGTATAATTTTTCAAAAACTTACTCAAGTAAATGTAAAGAAGTAAATGTAACTTGTTACTACCCACCTCTGGCTGCAGGCCAACGTGCAGGACACACAGCACATGATCCCTGACCAGGCCAACCCGGACTCTTTATTATTGTGACTTTAATAAAGGAAACCTCACTCATGAACTGCCTAAATACAGACAGTTTATTAAATGTCCGACCAGAGAGGGGAACATTCTGGATCACTGTCACACCACAGTCAGGGATGCTTATCACGCCGTTTCCTGTGCTGCATTGGGACACGTTATGGTCCACCTGATCCCCGCATACAGGCAGAAACTAAAGCTCTGAAAACCTGTACTGAGGACATCAAGGAAGTGGACCAGTGAAGCTATGGAGGATCTGTTTGGACTCTACTGACTGGGATGTGTTCAGGTCTGCTACCAACAGTCTGAATGAGTACACAGAGGCTATGACATCATACATCAGATTCTGTGAGGACTGCTGTGTCCCATCATGCACCAGGTTGAGTTACAACAATGACACGCTGGTTCACAGCCAAACTCAGAAGGTTAAGGTTGGATAAGGAAGATGCCTTCAGAGTGGGGACAAAAACAGACTTAAAGGAGATTTTGGTCGATTTCAACATGTAGCTCTGTTGTTTGCAAATGAGGAGTGCTGTTAGTAGAGAGAAAAACGAAAACAATCGGTGCTGCCTACACTGTGTTATCCTCCTGCTAGCATTAGTAGCCAACAAGCTTAAACAGGGCAAGTTTTAAATGTGTGTTTAGCCTATAAACATGATCAAAATGTCATTAAATGTTCCTACCTATGTGCAGTGATTCCTTCCAAGGGAACACAGCGAATCTGACTGCTGTAGATGTGACAGAAATTCATAAAAGTTGTAATAATTCAGCCGTGTTTCGTTCCTGTGTTGAGAGGCAGTTAGGGAGCTTAGGATCGTCTACAAACTACAACACAGAAAAGAGATAAAACAAAAATATGTAGGCTATCAATTTAATGATTAAATAATGTAGTGTCTCCAAACTTACCTCAATTATAAATATGTTTATATCTCTTTTCGGTATTGTAGTAGACGGTCCCAAAGTACTTGCAGTATCAACACGGGAATTACACAGAGCTGAATAGCACAACTTTCATGCATTTCTGTCACACTCCAAATTTACAAACAGAGCTACGTGTTGGAATCAACTGGAATCCTCCTTTAAGAGACAAAGTATAAGTTTAGCAAGGCGGTGAAAGAGGCTAAACAACGGTACTCTGAGAAGCTCTGACACCAGTTCTCAGCTAACGACTCTGTGTTTGTCAGAACCCCGGAAAGCTGCTGGACCCGGTGCTGTCCCTCCATCCAGCTTGAATCCCTGCACTGATCAGCAGCTTTCCGGGAAAGCACAGAGGATGTACTTCCTGCGGCAGCTGAAGAAATTCAACCTGCCAATGACAATGATGGTGCACTTCTACACAGCCATCATTGAGTCCATCATCACATCCTCCATCACCATCTGGCACGCTGCTATCACTGCCAAGGTGATGTGTCATTCGTTCAGCAGAGAAGGTGGTTGGCTGCAACATGCCGCCGCTCCTGGACCTGTACGCCACCAGGACTCTGAAGCGTGCTGGAAAGATTGTGGCTGATCCCTCCCACCCCGGCCACTAATTCTTTGAGTCACTCTTCTCTGGCAGGAGGCTGAGGTCCATCAGGACCAAAACCTCACGCCACAAGAACAGTTTTTTTCCCATCTGCCACTAGCCTTACCAACAAGGCACAGAACCCACTCTGACACTCCCCACACTCCACCTCTGGCTCTACATGCCACTATACTCTCACCGTCAACACAAAAACTTCCTTGTGTGTAAAAAACAAACATGGCAATGAAGCTTTTCTGATTCTGATTCTAACAGTGCACATCCTGTCAGTTGTGTGTCCCCTTCAGACGTCGCAGCTGCTGCAGCTGCTGCTAAATGCCACTGATATATAAAAATCACCCCAAACGCAATAACCTCACTATCTCTACTTTAAGCAGCCAGAGTTGGGGACAAGCAAGAGTTGTAGATCGAACACCCCCAGACACTGCCTCCATTCAGCAGTCTGTTATTGGTCGGTTGAAAGCTTGTGTGTTTTGAGGACACAGAGCTAGCAGAGGAGAGACAGACGTGAAGTAATGTTAACATTGTCGGTAGTGGTCTACCAGTTACTAACCTTCTTGGTCGTGATTGAGACGGTAACGTGCTGATGGATTCAGTGTTTTGGGGTTTTGCGCTGAGCTAGATGAGATAATATTCAGTTCAAACGGATCTGTGATGCTTTTTTGCCATCCTTGTTCTCCATGAAGTTTGCTGGAAAGGATGTAATGTAGTGTTAGCCCCAGTGTGTTTTATGTTTAGTAAACCAGACAGTTTAAAAAATAGCCTTTTAATTACTGCTCTGATATGTCAGCAACAGTCATATGGTAATTTAAGAGACAATTTGGCCTTGTGTGCTCTGGTTCATTTGGCATGCAGTTAACATACCAGTCATAATTCTGTTCGAATGAGAAACAACAACAGTCAGAAATAATGGGTGAACAGGTGAACCACCTTTAGAAGTCACATATTTTCTAAGAGATATACAATTTATGCCAAGTTGAATAGTGATTCATGTGGAATTCAAAAAGTCACTTAACTGATAAATATTTAAAGAAATTGTGAAATTTAAGAACAGATTTTTATAAATCTTTCCCTGTTGGACACTAATTTTTTAGATTGTTCTAATGCCCCATGAATGCAGCACAAATGCCCAATCACGCAATGTTACTGAAAGTGAAAAATAATTTTATTTTGTATCTGCCCGATGATTCTGATCTGCTCCAAAATGTAATGGGTTCTCCCTCAGCTCATGATACACCCTTCCACCAAGGTACATGAAAATGACAGAAAAAGACAAACCAAGCTGAAAACCAGGCCTGGTAGAGAATTCAGGCTTAGCAATAAGTGTTCTCTGCCATCAACGACATCAGGAGGGAACTTATGGAGAAGTCCTTTCCTTTGTCATTCAGATGTATTGCACTTCTGTGTTGCCATTTCCATTTATCATCCAAACCGAGTGATTTGACTGAATTGACCGCTTTGAGTATTCACCCCAATGCTTTCTGATTACTGGGCTGAATTGCCCTAAGTAGCAATTCCCAGCCAAAGAGCAATGTCACAATTACTCTCCTTCTCCCCTCTCCAGAGATAACAGAATTGAGCTGCTGATGCAGTTGCATACAGTACAGCAGCCCCTGAAACACTCGTTTTTCTGCATCATGGCTCTTTTTTGTGTTCTCATGCTCTTTTTTTGCCCAGCCTGTCACCTTTCTCCATTTCTATCAAAGGACATCCATCAGCGAAATATGGCTCCACCTTCTCTTGTTACCCCAACAGTACTGTGTCAGCTCTCTGAACCAGAGAGCACTTACTGCTGCTGCTGGTGAAAGAGGGGGGAGTTTTGTCTCCATTAAACGATGTACCATTTTGTAAGTGATTCACTGAATATTCTACATATAAAGCAAGTAGGTTCCCTTTAGGATGATTACAAAACATAGTATATGGAGTAAATTACTGAGCAGCGCTCATTATCCTCGCCACACATGAAGTGTCATGACTTCTAGCTCGTTATTCCTTCTAATCCGGTTTTCCCATCCTGCTCAGCTGTTTATGAAGGCAGAATGAAATCTTAACAGAGCTGCTTCCTCTCTTTCCCCTCTCCATCACATTTGTCTCTGTGGCCCATACACTACTCTCCTTCCTCTGCATTTCCAACTACCAACTGTAAAAAACCTCATTGCCATTTAAGAGATGAGATCTGACATTTCAATCAGGAGAGACATGTTTGCAGGTATGCAAATAAGATATTTGAGCTGTATATATATATATATATATATATATATATATATATATATATATATATATATATATATATATATATATATATATATATATATATATAGAGGGGTAGAGAACCATCAGACCCCCCAATGGAATCTGTGGTGGTGGCAACGAAGGAGCCTGAAGACCAGACCGAAGGAGGTACCGGACCGGTCAGCTGGAGTAGATGACTGAAGGTGGAAGGGGGGGTGGAGGGTTGCACTCGTTGCCTGCAACAACAGCTGAATAACAAAGGGGGAAAGCAGGGTTGTGACTCTGTGATTGGTCCTTGCATTTTGTTGTATGATTCAGATTGGTTTATCAAGAAGGGGAACGCCTCCATCAGCGGATTCCGTTTATGATGAGGAGTTACAGTAGGTCTGGCTGAAAGAATTTACGCTGAAATACATTTCAATCAGGAGAGACTAGTTGCAGACATGGGACAGTTATACACAGCATGATAAAATATACATTTATTAAGATAACAGCTAAATTGATTTAGGAGTGCATCAATTAAATTTAGGTCTTCCTAAAAGAATTTACGCTGAGCTACATTTGTCAGAAAAATAGCACTTGAGTGCCACTCTAACCGTGAAAGAGCATGTGGTAATGTGTAAGAATAGTTGCCATGACTACATTGACATCATTTCTGGCAAACAGGAGTGAAGGCTCCTCAATAGAGGGTCTGTGCAAATGCTGGCTGTGCATACACTTTGACGGGAGTTCATGTGAAAAGCCATGTTTTGATGATGTATTCGGGCTCATATATGCTGTAATGTGTTTTTTGTTAATATCTTGATGATGATAATGCATGTGGTTCGCATAACCTGACATCATCCATTGCAATGTCTGCCCAGGGATGGATTTCACCCACACAGACGAGAGGAGAATGCAGAAATCTGTTATAAGGAGAGTGCAGCGGGCGGGCGAGAAGGTTACAGTCCAAATGGAAGAGGAGCGGAGGGGGGGATAAAAGTACAAATCACAATGACAGGGACAGCCTGCCTACTGTAGAATACTCCATTCAGTATTCATGGAAATGTGACACATTCCCACTGCAATGGATGCCTCTCACTCTAAAACCCATTCAATCCACAAGCACTGGCTGTTCATTTCAGAGCGTAATTGAATTTGTTGAAAAGTTGATCTGACTGCAAGGGCACGCGTTTCCATGTAGTGTGCCGTCTGAGGCAGGACGGCCGCAAAAACCTGGAGTGATCTTGTCTTCATGTCACACATGTGTTATAAAGCTTAAAGCAACTCTGTTTTGTTCAGTTGGCTGATTCATGACACAGCACCCGGCCTGCTAAACATAATCCCCCATGAAACCAAATAGTAGAGCAGAATGTTATTTTAATCGGAGGAGCACAGCTGATCCCCTATTGTGTAACCTTTCTTCTCCTTCAGATGGCTTGATATGAATCTATCCAGGGGTCAAAACAAATATGATACTACTGGGTGCTACATGGCATGAATATGCTCATTATTCCACAAAAACACCACTTCATCATCCCCCTCTGTCGATGTATGACAAGTAAGCTAAAGCTCAGACTCACCAAGAATTGCCTGTGTTCGTCCATGCATGCAGGTATGAGAGTGTGTCGGGGGTGCTGTGGAGGCAAATATTACCACTGCTTATATTAATGACATTCCTGGCACTGGTGTGAAAAAGAGCTCTCTGGCCTCCCTCTGCCTGCCAAAGCATTTGTAAACAACTCAAGAAGAAGCAGCACGTATGCAATCCCCATGCACACCAGACTCAAGAGAACTGTCACGTACCAGAGTAAAGACTCATTTTCTAAACTTTGAAATGATTTTCCTGAGTAAACAGCGCATACGTGCTGCAGATATACTGCTTTCTGCATGCTGTCATCATCACAGTCAAGTGTTTAAAGACCATAATTCCTTTGAATTTAAGGGAAGAATAAAACAGGTGCTTGTGCATGTGAGCATGAAGCTATAAATTCCAGTGAGCCGCGTAATCTTAGATTGCTATCACTACAGATTGGCTTTGAATACTAATTGAGCACCACCTCTTCTTTCATGGCTAAGACTGTATTTCAATAACAGAGCAGTAAAACCTCTGTTCCACGCAGGATCACATTCAGGTAAGTAAGTAAATGATATGTATGCACAGAGAACTTCTTTACAGATTTAGTAACAAAAGATACCTGCTGAAGATAACTTTGGGTTTGGAGGGAAGATTGTAAGAAATAGTATCTGTACATCTTCTTACAAAACATGGGTGGAGTCAGACGTTGCAAACCTAGGTTCCAGGGGCATGCTACTTTACATCCACCATTTTTGTGCCATTTGATAAAAAAAATTCCTAAAAGTAAATCTGTACATCATTTGGGAAAAACATGACCAAGAAAAAGAATCATCCTGTTTGGCATCTAATTGTTCTCCAACTGTCTTTGTGAAACCAGAACACAACAAATGTTGAGGATGACTAATGTTTGTTTCTGCCACCTAAAGAGAGACAGAAATATCCTGCATTTTTACGAGATAAATGCAGGATAATTTCAAGGCAAGACATTGATCAAATAAGTCAATCTTCAAAACCTTTACATGGCCAAGCTGTCATACTTCTCCTCAGGTCACTAATACATCCTAAACACTATTTTAAATTGTGTATTTCATCATTTTATGTAGATATTTTGGTAGAAATATATTTACTAATGCCAGCTGCCTGTGTGAGAACTCAGTAACTTTTGAACAATGAAATGACAAAGTCATCCTCTTATAAATGGAAAGTTGAGTTCATAATAAAACATACCTTTGCTCACTTTAATACACTGGTTTATGACCAGCAGTAGCTTATGATGGCTAGTGTTAGCCAACTTTATAGGGGCAATGCTGTGTAACTCATGTTGTTAAGTCAGCTTGCTAACTTTATGACTCTTCTTCTCTACTTCGCTACTATAACACTATGTCAAAGAGTCTCCATGACTAAAGATTATACGCTGCCTCAATGCCTCCTAAATGGGCGTGGCTTCATTTGAAAGCGTAGTGAACATCGTGTGGATAGATGATAAAGACAATTTATTAATATTTTCATCTGCTAACATTAGATATTTACCAAGGGTGCAAGCCAGGCTCCACTAAGCATAGTTCCTATGGCGCCATTTTTATGCTACCAAGCCATCACCCGCAGTCCATTGACTGCCTATTATTTTTACGTCACTTTGAGCAAATAACTTTACATCTGAAGTGTTTAATGACTCTATTTGTCCATTGTTTATTCCTAAAAAAACACAACAATGTATAAAAGGCTCCATTACCTTGTATCTCACATTATGGCTCCGTAGCAGGTGTTTTTGTAAAAACAGGCTAACGATTGTGTCATAACCACGCGACTTACTGTCACACAGTAGAGGAATTATTGTATAGTACAGGGTAAGGCCTATGCCTATGTTATCTCCTAACATATACCTACCTCTCCGTCTCTGCTGATTGGGAATGACTGAGATTTCTCTTGCACAGCTACCAGAAGACTTCCAACTTTCAGACAGGTTGCTCACGTCACATTACGTCTTCAAGCTCAGTTGAAGGCTGCGCAGTAACGCTCAGCCATCACCGGAACAGAGCTTCTAATAGACTTCACTGGTCTCCGTCCAGAGCAACGGGATCTGTTGGTCCATTTCTTTAACTGTCTATGATATTTACACATCTAAAAGCCATATTCAGCATTAGTGTGGCATCTGTGTGGCCAGATCTTAACCCTTAACTGTTACATATGGCTACTGTGGCCGTCAACCAACAGTTCTACCATAAAGTGGCATTCCGGTGACCCAGTGTACCATCTACTGTGACTGCACTGACACCAGTTGGATTTCCTGTCAGGTCTCTACTGTCCAACTTTGATTAAAAAAGGTCAAAACTCCCAAAACACAAGTGTATATGTAGTATACACACATATACCGTATTAAAGTGTACTATATATTAGTATATATATATATATATATATATATATATATATATATATATATATATAAGCCAAAGCTGAAAAGTGTCAGTCCTACAATACAGTTGTTCTATATACTACAAGTGATGCTGGAGTTTTGTCCTCTTTAGACTGCTTTCCCCTCTCCATGCTCCTTGGAAGTAGATGAAGTAGCGCTAGAACCCCCCACTTAACTGTGATTTAAAGGCGAAAATGCTCCCCAAATACTTCAACCTTATCCAATTGGCAACTGGCAGCACAAGCTATAAACACAACATTGACATATTATCACCTTTTAAAGGCAAATTTAGGTATTTTATACCACGTTGTATTTTTCAACCAGGACCCCTTTTTCCCCATGTATGTAAAGGTATGTCCAAGTGACTAATGGGAACAACTATTTTTAAAATAATCAGTATTGAGTGAGAGCCCAGGCTGCAATGTAATCCTATGGGGCAATAGCAATCATCAGTGTACATCTACCAAATTGTGTGTTTTTGCCACTGACAAGCTCATATAGTTATTAATATTCACTCTATTTTAGTGTTGTGTCTCCTCCAACTCCAAAGAAAGAAATCTAGCTCTTTAGCTGCTAAATGTTCCACTATGTTCATCATCTAGTTGCTACTGTTTAATATAAGATATGATGCTTTGCAAGTAGCATAGTCTGATTATCAGAGCCTTTATGCTGTGCCTCAAAACGACACTGATGATAGCGATGAGAGTGAACAGTAAAGCTGCAGGTCAGAAAACCAAAAAAATGAGACAAACGACAGTTAAAGGCTCTGTGGTGGTAGGGGGAGCTGCAAAATTGGCTAAGAATTCTCTGTAGTTTCATCACTAATATTAATTCAAACAGGAGAGACATGTTTGCAGATATACAAACAAAGTTTATTGTACAGCTCAATAAAATGTACAAAGTCTTTAGCAATTAGACTCCATCGCTATACGAATATTTTGTATATCTATATATAGGGGTAGAGAACCATCAGACCCCCTCAATGGAATCGAGACACCGGTTGTGGCGACTAAGGGGCCCAAGGACCAGACCGAAGGAGGCTTATTATTTTAAAGCAGGGTTGTGGCTCTGTGATTGGCTGTTGCAATTTGTGTACAATTCTGATTGGTTAAGCAGGAATTGGTTGGTTAAGGATTGCAGCCGCTTTAAAAGGAGACAAGCTTCAGCATGTGTTGGTTGTTGTTACTGTCTACAATAGACATAAGATGGATGCTGCTGCACTTGGTTGGAGGTCACAAAATGTCGAAATGAAAAGAAATGAAAAACTGCAGGAATGCTAAGAGCCTGTAGTTTGTTATCAATCTATTTATTTTTGGCCTGCATTTTGAATTCTACCTGTTTATCTTCTAAGGAAACAAACAGACAGATAAGAAAGTGCTACATGAGTTGCATAACGTAAAATTGAAAAGGGTAATGAATAAGTGTCCACTTTATCTGGAGAGATAAAATCCTGAGCTCTGGAGAAAGCCCACATGGTGAGTATGTAATGTCCCCTTTGTGACACCGTTTGAGCTTCGAAGTCCACTAGAAAGAACAGGATCTAATAAATGTACTCAAGCTCTCTTAGTTTTAGTCAAATAACCAAAAGAAATGAGATTTTATGATACAGCATGCTCACACGACCAATGCCACTTCAGCTCAGTATGCAAGAACCCAATTTCTTTCCTCATAAAATGGCTGTTATTTTCATTTCTTTCCTGGTAGTAAGCAAACATCATTCACATTATTCATATTATCTGTTACATTTACTCCCCCCCAGTATTGAGCATGTCATGTTGTTACACATATCAAATTAATATCCAGTGACTGCATCTGGGAATTTAACAAAGGTTGTGTGCAGCGGCAAAGCCAGAAAGAAGAGTAAAGGATTTCACAGCTTTGTGAAGAGGGAGTGCAAAATTTGCATGAGTCATGCTAAAACATCTCCCGTCATTAGCTGTGTTTACCTCCAGGTCCCAGACAGACAGACTCACAACAACAGGAGGAAACCTTCGCCACTGACCAGAGCCATACTCTGGTGGAGAATAACAAATAGGTCATTGTTAAGCACCACCTACTGCCAAAACTAACACTTAGTTACTGAGTAGACACAGTGGGAGAATGAGCAAAGGGGTTCTGGATCTGCTCATGGTATTTCTTACATTGCTGGGAAAACATATTTCTGTTGAATAGTGATGCAGCCTACAGTGCAAATTGAAACATTTGGTCATAGTCCCACATTTCCTGTGCTGTGAGGGGGAAAAAACAAGCTGGCCGTTCTCTGGTGGCCTTGGTATGTCTCCAAGGCCCCCATGGTGTGTTAAGTTTGTGCTCGGGTCATCCATCACACGAGATCCTTGGTGGCGGAGGGACTCATCTCTCACACCTGCTGAGACTCAATCTGGCGGCTGTAAGAATTTACCATTGTGCCTGCAGCGTCCTGCAGCCCTCCGGCTACGATCTGAATGCATTAGATAGCACTTTGTTTATGGCTCTGGGACATGGTGATACTGTGTTAAACATTGACCGTAACATTGTGATAAACCATGATTTACCTCAATATCTATCCATATGGAGTTAATGTATACATTAACTATAGATCGGCATACTTGTTGACAAAAGGAGTAATGCTATGAATAGTTATCTCTCTTACAAATAACCTCTCAAATGTAACATTTACAGATATGGCATACACCACTTGAGTGTGTTTTTAAATCAGGAAATAATTTTGTGTCTGAGCTCCCCCCTCCCTCCAAAGAACAGTTACCAACTCTTCTGCCCTGCCACCTCACTCCAAGCTGTACAATTCATGTGGCATTGTATTTATTGTGCAAACACAGTGCGGGAGCCCATGTTAGGTAAGAACAGGCTGTGGTGTCAAACACCTTAGGCCTGACAGGGGACAGCTTCAGCCTTGCACTGCTGAAAACAAGAACCCAACATGCAGGCACCAGAGAGCGATTGTGTATAATGAAGATCATTTTATCACAGGTACACAGTGGGAAAAGAATGTCAATATTTACACAGATGGCAATTATGAGATTCCATCTGTTTTCTGTTTTTTTAAGTAGTGGACATTGTGCTGTATTATAGAACAGTACTCTCAGTAAGGAAATGTTGTTAGGTTTGGATACACAGCTACAGCTGGGTCCAGGAACAGTCAAATGTTCTTGGTGAGAAGCAGGAGCACAACCAGTTAGAGGTGTGTCCCTCCGCCACAGTGACTATCTAGCTCTGTTTAACCCTGTAGTGGGAAGAGCAGAGTCAAATGTGGTTTCATTTCAGTGTTTACTCTGGCTGGTAACAGTAATTGTACAGACTATTGTGTATTATCATTACAGTATACTCCTTGTTCTGCAATTGATTTCATGCATGGCTGAACACAAACTCTGAGGACAGAGGGCCTTTAAGAAGGCTTGGCATCACATAAAACAGATGTGCAGTGTGAATGTGTCAGTCTTTTACCCCTCAACCATAATGGTTTTAGAATTTTTATCTATATAGAGAACAATATTACGACCCAAACAAGGCTTTCAAAATATATTATAGTTCAAACCTGCTCGAATAAAATAGTCCAGAGCACATGAAAGGCAAACCACTACCGTAAATAGAACCCCGAGGTTGATTGAGCACAAAATCATCCAATCACTGCAGTATTTGTGGTGTTTGCTGATGACGCGGCGGCGTTTGGCCAATAGAAACACGTTACTGGGTGTTGACCTCTATGAGCCGCATCACCACCCTCTCCATGTCCGTGGCGGAGGACTACTATATAAACAAATCAGCCCAAGTTTCAAAGGGTAGAGTTGTAAAAACTCCCAGGCTGTGGGGAGTTAGTTTCCAAGCCTGTGAATCGGAATTCAACTACACCCCACAGAAGCAAAATCGCCTGGAACATTAAGACACGACGACGGCAACATTATTTTGTATCTCCTTTAGAAAGCAAACCTAAAGGCTGTACAAGCATAACGTTTGCTGGAGCGGACTCTGGCTAATGCAAGAAAGACGTGCTGTGAATTTCCATGTAAGTAAATATAAACTTAAATTCAACATAACAATCGTTTTTATCGTAAACCGAAACATCTTGCATTATTTTGTTGGTATCCTATTGATTCTCAAACTGTCACTTAATGGTGCTGTTGAATGTCGGGTTTACAGTCGAATATTCAAGCTGTACTGTAGCATTAGCTAATTCAAATGCTAACGTTACGTAGCTTGCTATTGTTCAACACGGTCGTCAGTTCAGATTTATGCGAATTTTCTTCTTTTTTGCTGTTAACAGTGACGTTACCACTTGCTGTACGTGTCCGTTAAACGTTATCTTTAGTTTGCCGCGGGGTAACACTGATAATCAGCCGGTCGAGATAAACCTTGACGGTAACGTTATCTGGCTTCTACATGGCTAGCAAGCTACATTTCTGTTCACACCCTTCATCAAGTTTTCCAGCTAACACTCGTTGGTCGGCAATATCGGAGCCGAACTTGAAGAAAAATGTGAAGTGTTTATTGTCACTATCGTCATGTAGAAAGGGCTCTATAGCCGTGACTCTTGAGTGTTGATTATGTAACGGCAATCTTCGTCACAAGCCTGTACGTGCTCCGCTCACGTTACAGCTCAGTCGGTGCACGGGGAAGGACGATAACATTAGCCTTGTTAGGTTGGAAAGATAACGTTCTCCCCACTTGGACGCGCAATGTTAGCGTTTTGCTAACATGTCCGCCTCCCAAAATGAGGCAATCGAAAATCATTCTGACGCCTGCCATCAGACCCACCGCCCTCCGCAGAGGTCAACTATGCTTGCGTATTTCTGTCACACTAGACCGCTGGGGGACACACACTGCTGACACCGTCTCTGAGTCAGTGGCCTCGTTTATTTATAGCTGTTGATATTGTACAGCTGAGATACAGCACTACTGCGGCGAGAGGGGGAGTGGATGGTGACTAAAGAGTAATGTTACTACAAGCTAATAGAGATGGAATAGTATTGATCATAATGGTGTTTTAATTCAATGGCTTCACATACTTAATGTACTTTTCCTTTTTATTTTTTTGCTCCATTTCAGGATCCTAACCCTGTTGCAGGAAGGATATTCATTTTGGCAACAAACTCTCAATTGCAGTTTTTCTAACAAACTGCTGCCGTGGAGGTTTTTTGCAAAGCTCAGAAAAAGCAACTCTGTGACGGAAAAAGAATCACCCTTGCCACCGAAGCAGCTATGCAGCTTGAAATTCAAGTAGCACTCAACTTTATTATTTCCTATTTATACAACAAACTCCCTCGACGACGTGTGAATATCTTCGGCGAAGAGCTCGAGAGGCAACTGAAGAAAAAATATGAAGGCCACTGGTATCCGGATAAGCCATACAAAGGTTCAGGGTTCAGGTGCATCCATGTAGGGGAGAAGGTGGACCCAGTGGTGGAGCAGGCAGCCAAAGAGAGCGGGCTGGACATTGAAGACGTCCGGAATAATCTCCCTCAGGACCTTAGTGTGTGGATCGACCCATTTGAGGTTTCCTACCAGATTGGGGAGAAGGGACCGGTAAAGGTGCTATATGTGGATGATAACAATGAGAATGGGTCAGAGCTGGACAAGGAGATCAAGAACAGCTTTAATCCTGAGGCCCAGGTCTTCATGCCAATCAGCGACCCTGTTGGGGCTTCCTCAGAGTCCAGCTCCCCCTCCCCTCCTTTTGGCCAGTCTGCTGCCGTGAGCCCCTCCTTCATGCCACGCTCCACCCAGCCCTTAACTTTCACCACTGCCACCTTTGCTGCCACCAAATTCGGCTCCACTAAGATGAAGAGCAGCGGCCGCGGCAACAACACTAACAGCGGCAGTAGCAGCAAGGTGGCCCGCAGCTCCCCTACCAATAACTTGGGTCTGAATGTCAACACCCTACTGAAGCAGAAAGCCATCTCCACCTCCATGCACTCACTGTACGGGCTGGGCCTGGGTCAGCAGCAGCAGAAGGCCTCTGCTCTCTCCCCTAATGCCAAGGAGTTTGTGTTTCCCAACCTCCAGGGCCAGGCCAGCCCAGGAGCCGTGTTCCCTGGTGAGGGCTCCCTGGGTCTAGGCCCTCTGCAGTACAACAATGCCTTTGACGTGATTGCGGCCTACGGAAGCCTCAACGACAAGTCCCTTATGGATGGCCTCAACTTCAGTCTGAGCAACATGCAGTATTCTAACCAGCAATTCCAGCCAGTCATGGCTAACTAAACTCATCATTAAGATGTTATTTATGAATGATGGTGGCTCAAAGAGAAGGAAAAACAAAACGCACACTTAGAAACTGGACTTTCAAAGATATATTGTCTAGTCAGTCAAGCGCATGTGCCCAAGGGGGTTTTTACTGTGCCCCCTTGAGTTTGTTTCTACTAAAAGCTTGTTGTACAAACACATCCAAGCTTGGTTACTTCAATTAACATGCATCATTGTTTTTCTTTTTACTTTTTGCCAACCAAGCACAAGATTTTTTACCATGTTGGAAAAATTACTTCAAAAAATGTTAAATACAAACTTAAAGTTTTGGCCTCTTACAGTATTTTACAGGTGGTAAGACGAGGCTGATTTTTATGGATTGGCACTAAGTGGGGTTACTTGGTCTTTTTCTAATTGTATAATTTAATTTAGTACAGAGTTTGTAAGATATCAGAGTATATATTGTTTCTATGACATGGTGTTGCATTTATATCTTTTTACTACAGTGATCTGTGATGGCTGCAGCAGCTTTTTTTTTCTCGTTTTTTCTTTTTTAAAAGATAATTGTTAAAGAAATCCATCCTTTAAAAAAATATAAAATATTCTGAAGGTTGTGTACAGAGTATTCCTTAGTGGTGGAATTCAAGTGTAGGAGTATTTGCTTTTTCTGAAAGATGAATTGTATTTTCTGTTATGAGGTTAAAAGATTTTGCTATACAATGGACAAATGTAATCGTATAAATATTAATTTTGTACCTACATTGTGCAATACTTGATAAAAAATACGTTATAACAAAGTATTTTGAGTCAGTGTCTTACATGTCAAGAGGGACTGAAATAGTTTATATTAAGTTTGTATTAAATGCTTAAAAATTATATGCTTGTCTTTATTTTTTTTAATTTCATATTTGCACCCTGATCTTTTTAATAAAATAAACTACAGTTGAACATGACTTTTTGGAAAGGACTTATTTATTGCTTGTTTCAACTGGCTTTTATTTGAAATATTTAACCCTTGGCATACTGGGCCATTGGGCAATCCTGTCCCTGAGCTCAGAATAGTATTGCTGCTCACATGCTAGTCGTTGACACTCTGTCATGAGGGCAACTTGAGGTAAAAATAGACTTGACTGTGAAATCTATGTAGCAACGCCTGGAGGGTATGTGCTGTAAACGCTGGCTCTGTTCCGGGTTTAAAGGTGGTAAGGCTGTCCCGGTAATCAGTGGGTGTAGCCACATTGACATGGCTGTGAAGACAGGTGGACACCTTTTTTTTACAACCAGTCGCACCCACTATAGCAATTTGAACCTTCACATTTCATTTAGCTTGTCTTTTGTTTATTTCAGGTGGGGTATGGTATGTCACATGCTTGAAAACAGCTATTACAGTAACAGTAGTCATGTGAAGGCCCGAGCGGAGTAAAGAACCAGCCAAACATTCAGCAGCTGCTTCAATCACATTTACATGACTCAAAGGAGGAAATAGCTTGTGTTTTCATGGTTCCTCCTCCCTTCTTTGACAAAGACTTATCAACAGAAGTCATGGATGAGCAGCCCTTGCCAGCTAAACACCTAAAGCCTGTTATAGATGCTCATAAATGACTTGTATTTTCATACATGCCTGACTTAATGACATACTGAAGTGCCCTCACTGTTATGTAATTACTTTCACTCTGTAATGTAATGTTGTAGCTGGTTGCCATGGAGCTAGTTTTAACATTTTGTAAAGTTGCTAGCTAGAATACAGTATATCTGATGGTTCGTGAGATTATTAATGTAAGATTACTAAAAACTGAATATTTAATTGCAAAATTGAACTATAATGTGGCCATTTAATGGGATAGTTCAACACTTTGAAAGGTATATTTATTCCCTTTCTTGCCGAGAAATGGATGAGAAGAACAATGCCACTGTGTGTAGTAAATATGAAGCTGGAAGCAGCAGCCGGTTAGCTTAGCATAAAGACTGAACCAGCTAGCCTGTGTCAAGGTAGCACAATGTGCCTACGCTAAAGCACGTGCTTTCACCGTGACAGTGTGTTGTTTTCACATCTAGGTTTTTGTACAAATTAAACAAATGAAATATAAGGTATTAAAAAAAGATTCTTTTAATTTGTATTTCTTTTATGGTTGTTTCTGGTGTTTAAAAAAATAATGAAACCCTCTTTTTTTAACCACTCAGAGACATCTGAACTGCAACTCGACCTTGCTTGTTATGTAAGGGCTCACAGGCTCACTGCTTTATCTGTAGAAATGCATTGTATTTTAAAAGCTTATCATATACTTGTAATGTAAACTCTTAATCTGAAAAGTAACCACAGCTGTCAGATGGATGCGGAGTAAAAAGTCCAATAATTCCATTTGATTTAGTGGAATAGTAGTATAAGTAGTATAAAATGGAAATACTCAAGTAAAGTGTAGTAAAGTACTAAAACATTATATATTGTAGTTCTGGTGTAAGTATACTTAGTTATTTACCTCTACTGCATTTCTGTGTCTTTGTATACAAATATAGACAATCATGGCTACACAAAAGGCCATAGAAGTGTGTGATGCAGCCATTAGAAAGCTAAAACACACACAGCCTGAAAGTACATGTCTACTTCTGAATTCTGTTTGCAGTAATCAAAATCTCACTTGAGATTGGAGTGTCAAATATATCGCTCCGAATCTAAGAAGTATGAAATGAATTCCTCCGGTGCTCAGGGGAGTAGCTAGTGGAGGATAAGATGGAAAAGCGTTTATGTGTTTGCAAATGGCAAATGTACCCTTGTTAGACACGGTCGCATTTAAACATTCCTAGTTAATGCTGTGTGTAACGTCAGTGCCTTTGTGTATAGGGACACCAGTCTTTGCTTTCATATCTGGTTTATTGTCAGATTACACACCCTTTGCGGTTGATTGTCTACTGCCTAGAATTGTGCAAATTTCCCTAAAGTGAGTGTAATGCCAGTATAGTGTGGTATCAAGGTGCATATCCAGTCAGACGCTATATTTGAAACTTAACTTCTCAAACCCAAGTCCATTTTGTATTGTATGCACTAAATATGACTAAATAGGTCAGTCTGTACCAGATAAACTATTTTAGTTCTCATCCCAAATTGTCACTTTTTAATAGGTATACTGAAGTCTTGCAAGCCTTGGAAAGACATATTCAAAATGCACACACACACACACACACACACACACACACACACACACACACACACACACACACACACACACACACACAGTTCCACATGACCACCTCATCTCTTTGGGATAAACAGGTCCACAGATGGTCTGGTGTCACCCCAGCTGGGAGACTCCCAGGGTGTGGGGTGTTGCCTTGCTGTGACTCCATCTTGTCTGTTCCAGAGTGTGCTCTCCCCCTGCCTCAGAGAGATACATTCCTGACATCAGCGTCACATATTACACACAGATCCTTATTATACCGTATCTCTCACACGCCCAGCAGTGTTTGTTCTGAAGGGTGTTTCTCAGCTGTGTTTAAAAGTAATGTGACTACTAAGCTGCAAAGAATATCTGTGGAAGCAAAGACAGGCCATAATAACTTGCATTTCATAAATATCTAATTAGGAAATGTGGTGACAATTTTATGACAAATTTAAATTTGACATTTTTTTGGAAAAGGTGTTTATTCTCTTTCAACCACTCTTAAGTTTTTACCACAAATGTGAAAAAATGGCATAAAGTGCTCATATTATGCTTTTTCCTTTATTGTGTATATACGTTATAGGTGCTGTTCACAAACTGCTCCAAACAGATCTGTTGTAGTCCAGCCTTTACTTCAGAGATGAACGCTAAAGTCGTCTCAGAAGAAGGATATGCCATTCAAAGAAGAGAGAAAATGTTGCCACAGATGCGTTGCAGTTTGGCATGCACCATCCTGATCGACTTTATCTTGGACAGAGGACGGCTGTACCTTTAGTTGACAGGTTTGATAGGAAGGGTTTTGCTTCTTCTTCTGCCAATAAGGTGTTGACAGTGTGAGTTTCTGTGAGAGTGGACTGAAGTATGTGGCAGACGTGGGAAGTGTCTGAAAGTACTTCTATGCCTGGATGGAAACCATGTGTAAAGACCAATACTCCTGGTGTGAGCGCCTCCGCAGAAGGAGTAGATCGGCAAGAGGCGGAAATTAAAAAGTGCAGCCAAAGTGGTTGAAGTTATTGCACACCAGCTTTCCCCGTCTGTCGACTCATTCGGTATTAACTGGATAAAGGAAAGGAATGACTAGCTGGAAATGAAGGAGGATGCCGAGAATTACCAACTTGATTAGCCTGTCAGGGGGGCCCCTTGCTGCCACTTGGCTATGACAGAATATGCAGTAGCAGAAGCCATGTTGCTGGAAGTGGCTGAAGGAAGGGGCAGTAGCTAAGTTTCCATCCACTTGTCAATCGAATTACCTGAAGTTTGGAAATGTGTGTAATGACATCACATGCTGTTTTGCAATCAAATTGGCATATCAAATTGATTTTAGACATTTTAAGGTGTTTCCATTCATTTTTGCACTGAATCGCACAACATTCAAGCAAAAAAGTTTTTCTAGACAAAATGGATCGTTCCGTCTACCAACACATGATCAATATTGCAAGTTCTAATAGTGCTTATGTACCAGCTGATAGCAACATATCAAGCTATAATAAGAAAACAATCAACACATCTCTATGATGATGCAGATGCAACTTGTCTTTTATTGTCCCTCTGGCACCGCTGTGAGACTCTTTTTTGAGACATGTCTCGCTGTTTGAGCGCCTTCCATTTACTCCGGAGGATGTCCCATGACTTGTTTTAACCTTTGTCGGCCATTTCCTTCACGAATTAATGATAAATTGAATTCAAAAAGTCTCTCATCTCCTCGTCCGTCCACTTCCATCTGTCTTTGTTGACGCCTGCCATGTGTGCAGACAGAGCGGAAATACTGGGCGAAAATGAACTAAAACTTCTTCTTTGTTTTGTGGCGGGTTGCAACCATGTAAATGTAAATGTGCTGTATTTATATAGCGCTTTTCTAGTCTTAACGACTACTCAAAGCAACCATATGATGACCTTAAACTTAATTGCAATTCATTTCCATCAGCGTTCATCACATAAGCCGTATTTGGATCAAGATAAAATCCCATGAGACTGAAGCTATTTCCTTTGAGTCGATATTCATGAAATTCCATCCAATTTTACTGTTTCCATAAGGCATTTTTCATTCGATATTACTTAATTTGGATAAAAAACGTGTGGATGGAAACAGAGCTAGTGAAATGAAAGGATGTACTGCATGTGCACAGGAATTTTGTGAAGCCTGCAAAAAAGGAATGAAAAAAGAAGTTGTGTTGGTAATGATGAAGGCTGAGTAGAGATGAGATGTCCAATGTGGCATTACTATCACTGCAGTGGAAGCAGTTTCCTTTTCAGAAATCATTGGAGGCAAGTGATGGTCCAGTCTCTGGTCTCGGGCTCCATTTGTGGATGTGGAAGCCTCCAAATTGAAGAGGTGGGCCCACTGGAGTGCGCTGAGGTGGAGACCCGGAGACTGTACGCGAGAAAGGCTTCTGATGATGAGGAGAGGGTTGGTCCCAGCTCCTGCAGATATGCCTGTGGTGCCAGCGCTTTTCAGTCCTTTTTGACAAAAGAGAGGAGCTTGAGTGGAAACACCGGCAGGACAACTTGAAATGACCTATTGGAAATTTCAGAAAGCAGAATTTAGACCACATGAATCCAGATAGATTGTTTTCCAAATCCAATATGTCAATGCAATAACCCCCCCACACACACACAGAGGTGCACGAGCCCCGATGTGTTGCTGCTTCAGAGCAGAGCGGAGAAAGGACCACAATTTTACTTCATGCCTCACAAACACCAAATATGATCATACCGTATAAACATGACTGCTGTCAGCAATGCCTGACGACACTGGGCTCGGGCAGAGTGGCCACAGCGCGGCAAGGAGGCATTTCATTGGTTCTTTCCTAGTGGGCCGTGAGGCAGTGATTGGTGGCGGTTTATACATGATCACTGCAGCTAAAGATGACAGGTCTCTTTCACTCCTTATTCAGAGCTGTGAGGGTGTAAAGGCCATTTCAAACAATATTTAAAAAAGTGTATATTGGAAATAGTTACCAACCCCGCCTTTAAAGCTATAATGCGTAGTTTCTGTCTCCCCCATGAATTCTAAGTAATGACAAAAAAACTGTTGGCACGTCCACATGATACAAGCCTTCTGTGATCGCCACCGCCCCCACGCCCCCTTCACACAGTTGCTAGTAGCCGAGGAGGACACTGATGATTTAAAAAAACAAAACGTAATGGACTCTTCAGAAGAGGTCATTATCTTTTATACTGAGAAATACAGAGAGAGTTGTGTGGAGCTGATAGTCTTAATTAGCTTTGTAGCAACTCATTTGGCACTGGCTTTAATGTAACGGACGTTCATTAACATCAAAACATTATGCACTAAAGCTTTAAGTGGAATTAAAATAAAAAATGTTAAAGCTGAATTTTGTCACCACATCATCCTGAAGTACAGATGATCCATTTTAACACAGAGCTGTGAATTACAAGGCTTCCAGCTAAGAAAGTTGGGTCCAAGTATTTCAGCACAATGCCAGGGAACATAGAGATGAGCTGGCAGGGAAACCCAACATTTTTGGGATTGCAGTGAATACCAGATGATGATTTGAGATCAGTAGGCCAGAGATGAATTATGTAATCTGGTATAAATCTTTACAAATTTTCCATCCTGTCATGAAGTGTTGATCGGTGCTGGTAGCTTTTGAGCTTGATCAACACTCACACTTCTATATTAAGCCTGTGTTCAGAGCTGGTGGTGGTGGAGGTTAGCACCTGTTCGTGGTTATTGAGTTTGGCGTACAGTATGGGAGTGACATTTAAATAAATACACTCAATTTACATTTCAGAGGCTTGTGGGCCAGAGATACCGCCACGCGAGCGGGAAGCACATCTGCAATTCAAGGAAGCTCAACATTTCACCTGATTGAAAAGAAAAAAAGACCAGAGCGAGGGGAAGATAAAGCAGATACAAAAGAGTCCAATTCACTCTGTGTTATTTGCTGATAAACCCGGAGCTGAGACTTTAATGAATACAGGCTGTGCTGTGTTTGGCCAGCACAGAGCCTCAGTCAGTGGCTGCTTTCAAGTGCTGCCAAGTCATTTTAGTGCAGATCATCCATTCGACCCTATTCTTATTCCAAGCCCGACAATCATTCAACCTAAAAGCACCCCATCTCAGCAATATGCAGTCATAATCCATATTTCATTGTGGCTCTATACGCTTGAGAGGATAAGAAAGTGCTGGATTTCTTGTTGCCATTGAACTCTCTCTCCTCCTCTGCCTCTCTGTCTCTGTTTGTTTTTGTTTGAAGGTTACGGTACTGAAAGGGTGTTGCACACTTCAGTAGGTTTAAAAATAGACCTTGCAGGGTTTCTGCGTCATCGTAGGAGAATCCTCTCATACTACCCCTCCTCCCTCCTCCTCCCACCAGCCAACCCTGCCTGGCTTCACAGCAGGGACTACTTGTATGCTAATACGGCATGGAACATTGCTTTCTGCTCTCACCTGCATCATAACCTGCGCTGACGTAGCGCCTGAAGAGGAATGAATCACCTTTTAAGGAACCAGGGTGCGTCCTGATCTTGAGTTATGTGTCCTGCCCTCTCAAGCAGAGGCATGAAGAGGAGCTAGAACAGCAGGCAGGTCTGCATGAAGAAGAGTGTAATAAAAGGGCAGAGACAAAAGGAGGGAGATACACAGATGTTTTCAGACAACACTGATGGCAAATCATGTAGCCATGACAACACATTTCCTTCACCTTTTCATGCTGATAATGGCTTGCTGGAGCTGAAAGGAGTGCACTAGCTCTTACATTAGGCCCAGGCAATTTACCAAAGGCAAATAAATGCACTGAAAATGTCTTGCCTTCCCAGGTATAACAAGGTTATACTCCGAATGTACCTGGTTCTCTCAACCTCAAGGGTCCCTCAGGTATTGGCTCCTATACAAACAATCAGTGGGAAAATGGCAGTGTCAGGAGTTTCCACAGATATCTGTGCTGCGTCTAGATGTTTGAGCTGTGAGCTATCAGAGTTGCTTTTATCCCCATTGTTTTTCATTAATCCAAAAAAAAGGATTCCATGTGCCTGTTAGGTGGTATTTAAGAGTATCTTTACAATCATCTGATCATTTGGAAACCCAAGTGAGGCACAGACAAAAAGTATTTTGACATGCAAGAAGTCTAGCGCTGAAATAATTGATTAGTCGTGGTCAACAGAAAATGAAACAAAAACACATTTCTATCATTGATTCATCTTTAATCAAGGCAGTTGCTGCCCCGAGACTCTGGAACAAGTTCCCCCCTGATATTCGCACTATTACAGATATAGCTCTTTTTAGGTCCAAACTCAAAATGTATCTGTTTAGTCTGGCTTTCAATACGCAGCAGTGGTGGGACAATTTCATTCTTCTGTTTCTTTGTAACCTTTTCTGATTTCACTGTTTTCTATCTTCACTCTTTCTATTGTATGATATGTGTTTTTACTCTTGGTTTCTGACGTTAAGCACTTTGGATACCTGCTGTTTGCTGTAAAGTGCTATATAAATCAATTGTGATTGATTGATTGATTGATTGATTTATTGATTGAAAAACATTCACTGGTTCCAGCTCCTCAAATGATTTGTATCATTGATTACTCATTAGTTTAAGTTAGTCAATAAAGAAAGTAATGGTTGGTTATAGACCCATTTGTAAAACACTTTCAACATGACATACACCTATTAAAGTAATAGAGTAACAAGAACCGTCCCATTTACCATTTAAGACATTTGAAACACTGCTTCTAATTAGTAGATTTGTGTCCTTGTAAACTAAGTGTGGTTTAGACCTACATTAAAGTGTCTCGAGATAACTCTTGTTATGAATTGATACTATAAATAAAATTGAAATTGAATTGAAATTCTATAAAACTACAGCCACAAGTTTGCCATTAAATATTCACTGAGCCCCTTTGGTGTTGTATAGTTTCAATGAATGTTACTCTAGTACGGCCTTGCTTGGTGGTGTGTGAGGACAACCGAGTGTATAGAGGAGTTGATGGAGATGGGTTTGGTGTAATACTCTCTCTCACACACTGCTCCGTTATCTCTCCCTCTTTATTCCCAACTCATCCAAACCCCATCGTTCTCTCCAGAGCCTGGGAAGTTTCTCCTGTATTTGATGTTCCCTGTCTGTGTAATTTAATCTCAGTGATTCCCTGCAGCTCTCTCCAACCATAAACCTCTGCTCTAATAATAGGAAGCCCAGGAACAGTCTCCTCTCTAATCTCTGCCTGTGTGTGGATGTTTGTGTGTAACTGCTCTTGCCTCTGCACCATAGAGATAAGGCTGCATTTGTTTTGGCCAGGCTAACTTTCAATCACAAATTGCAATGGTGATACCAAATCAGAGAAGAGGGAGGTAGGTGGGGAGGGGTGGTTAACTAGACCTAAAGTCTGTCTACAGTCATGTTTAGTGCAACTTTGCTGTTGCTGTGCAGACTTTCTGTTGTGTGTGCTATCAGGAAACTGATAGGGCACAAGTGCATGGTAGGCTACCAAGTGCAGCATTTAGACATTAGTGAGGAATTTAACTGGTGGCTCTGTTGGCTGTCAAAGCTCTGTCCTATGTGTCTGGAGCAGCGTACTTCCCACACTCAGCTGTGGCCTATTTGAGAACAATTAAAAACAAGGTTTCTTCATGCTATGTTTTTTGTAGTAACATGGAACTGGGAGAATAGAAAAAGGAAAAAAAACCTAATATTGGTATATGTCTCTGGAGATAAATAAACAGCATCCATGGTGAGCTTTAGGCCAGAATTTCATGAACGCATCATCACACATCTGGGATTTTGGAAGGTTTAAACTCCTTGTTATCATAATTGACTGTTCACTAACCCCTGCGAGAGATTGTCTGCCTGCGGAGCTTTGGACTTAACCACGTGCCTAAGCTATGTGTAGGCCTACTGGGCTCTAGGGCGATATTTGAGAGTTTCTAGCAAAGCATTTCCAAACTTAAAATTAAAAGTGCCAAACTGTAAGCAATGGATTAAACAGTGTTTGTGACTGCTGTAGTATTAACTGCAAAAGTTAGCATTCTTCCAATCATTAGCAACATTATAATGTGGGGTTACAGATTACATTCTGAAAAATTCAGGACACACACATCCACTGCGTGAGAGCCAAAATGCTACTATATCAGAGTTTAGGTGAACATTAGCGGCTTGTCTTGCACGCGCTTTAGTGCAGAACGTAAAGCCTGACCAGTGGTGGAAGAAGTATTCAGATCCTGTATATACTGTAAGTACAAATACCATTCTGTTACAGTCCTGCATTGAAAATGTATATAGGCCTAAGTTACATCAGGACAATGTACTTAAAGTATTACAATTAAAGTACTCAATTTAGAAAAATCTTAAAATTGTTAGAACCTGGAAGAAATGATCAAAACAGTTCTGTCAATCAACTAAGTGTTTAATCATCTAATCATTTCAGCTGTACTTGTAGGTCTCTTTATGTTGTTGGGTAGTTTAATGTATAATACAACGTATTTTATAAACTACATGTGTTTTTTGTGCAAAAGTCTAGTTTAGTTTAGTGAACGGTCACTTTATAATGGACTTGTAAGATCACCTCTTGTGTCAAATGACAGGGGCGGATGGATTTCTGGATTGTGTGCTGGTTGCCATGTGTTTCTGTATATAACATGAGCATGTATAGACAGAGAGCCAACCACCACTGGTTGATGACTCACCACTGGAGAATGCCTCTCTCCAATAGATAGATAGATAGATAGATAGATAGATAGAGGCCAGTTAAAGTGTGGTCATTCAGTTGTTCCAAGGAGTATAAAGAAACCTATCCATCATTATTCCTCTGCCTGTGCTTTTCCATTCCCTCCGTATTATTTTAACAGCTGATGGAATGAAAAGTGATTAGGAGGAAAGATAAGCTGAAAACAGATGTAAAAGCTGCCTGCTATCAAACATAATCAGTGTGTGCTTTTGGAATAGAGCAGGTGAGGTTGTTTAAGGTTTGATTGCAGAGGCGGTAAATCATAAATGTAAAGACCAAAATGCACTTTGTTTGTCCAGACTGAGGTTCCATCACCCCATCGCCATGTTTGATTAATGGCTCGCATCAAAATATATTGCATTATATAGCAGTCGGTTCCTACCTCTGTTATATTTCTTTCAGAAAAGAGAGGCGCGGGGAGTCAGCACTGCACTTTAAGCAGCCCTGTCCAACGGTTTAAATATTTCACTAGCCGAGAGATTTTATAGCATTCTGATGCGCTACATGATATTCAGCAAAAGGTCAAGGTGGAATGGAAAGATTCACATCTGTGCCATTTTTAGGACTCCTCAAGAGCAAGTGCTGCTGGGAAATCTGTCGGCTGGAGTAACATCAGCCTTAGATCATTGCTCTGCGGGTCGATACAGCTTTCATTCCACTACTCCAACTCCAAGCCTTTCAGTAATATCGACCAATCTGATGTCTTCTTAGACTTGTTGCCCTGAGGATGTACAAAAAAATCTTCTATTTAGCTTTTAACTTTGTAACATTATTTCTCATATTTAACATTGCTGTCACATTCAATACATCATCATGTTGTTAGTTCCTAGTGCTGACAATTGAACAACTAGTGTCTATTGGATCTCAGTATACATACAACATACCGAAACTGAGAGTCAAAGAATGTCCTCTCCACCTAATCCTTAGTTGGCCTGACAACAATGTTTACGCCTTAACTCTAAGTATGTAAGTTACAGTTACTAATATCATATTTTGCACTTCTGCATTCTTCTGATTCCTGAAAGGTGATTGTTTGACACACTGCAACACCCATTCAAGGCCAACACTCACTTGTCCTCCCGCATGGTTGGGATTAGAACCTTTTAGCAACCACACAATGTTTGACTGCCGCTGGGAACCACAAGGGACACTATGATTCAGGAGTGAGATAGGATTATAGGACTCAAGGTCTGCTACTGTGTAGAAATGCTAATGTGAAGTGTATCTATGTGCTAATTTAAAGCCCAATTCCAGTTTATTACAAGTTGGATCTTATTTTTCTAATCGGTTAGGATAACACTGTGTAACTGCTGAGATCTGGCAACACCATGACATCACCACAGGTGGTGAATTCAGATTATTTTTTGGGTGTTTTGGCCATTAATTGACAGGACAGTTGGGGTGAAAGAGAGGGGGAAGTTCAGTTCAGTTCAATTTTATTCATATAGCACATTAAAAAAACAAAGTAGGTAGGTATTAGACACAAACAATACACAATATACAATACAAAATAACCAACAGTAGAAAAAAGGTCAAGGTATCAAAGCTCAGATGAAATTAAAAGTCAGTGAATAATAGTCTTTGTGTGTATTTCCACTGACTTCGGAGTGGCTGCGTTGCGACTTTGGCAATCTGGAGTCCTCCGGAGCAGATACGCAGCATTTCAGCACACGGCAGCGGGACAGGAAGTCGAGCACAGAAACTAAATAAAACATCCGGTTAGTTTTCAAAATAAAATAGAGCGTGCTCACAGCGGATCATATCTCCTGCACTACACCTTGAAAACACAGCTCTGAGTTGTTTCTTCTCAACTCCTCTGGATGGAAACAAACTGTTGTTGTTTTTGTGGTTCTATTCTACAAGAATTTGCGAGATCTCGTGGGTCCTCGAGACTTCAGCTGTCAGTCATGGCAGCAGCCGTTCCGCAACAAATCCGGACCTGGTGGGTGTTGACGGACGGCGGAGCACGGAGCCGATCCGCAGCTGTTTTGCAACCCTTCAAAAACATGTATGCTACAGAAACATTGGTGAATAAACAAGCCCGCTAACACCCATGTCACTCCAGTTCTGGCCTTTGAACATATGCATGCAATCCATCCGCAACAAGCGAGCGTGATACTTTGAAATTGCATAACCACTTAGACTCAACTTTCATGCAGCAGCAGAATTTCAAAATAGCTCGCATTAGACATGCAGCCGAGCTGTGAGCAGAGTAGCACTGTAAAATTCACTTTCTTCAAAGCCTGCGAGTGTGTCTGAGCTGTGTGTGTGTGTGTGTGTGTGTGTGTGTGTGTGTGTGTAGAGCCAAACAATTTCTCAGCATTAAGATTCTCATTACAGGATCAGCTCTTTCATCCTTGGGTTCAAAGCGCCGCCCTAGCCAACGGCAGTGGGCGAGCAGATACATACTACCATTTGATGAAGGTAGAGGAGGGGGAAGAGAGCAGAAGATCAGAGGGGAACAGAGGGACACGACAGAGGGGAAGGACAGATGAGGGAGGAACATGAGGTAAGGAGAATGAGGGGAAACCCTGTGCAGGCTACAAGAGAGGGTGAGAGTGGAAGTTTAACAGGAGGCAAACCATTGGGTGAGGACTAGTTTCTGGATTATGTAACCAAATTGGCAGGGATGAGTGCCCAAGTCGGCCTCATGCATATGCTTCCTCACAAATTGCTCAGTTGCCGGCTGGTAAAGAACAGAGTCACGTACCGGACACCATCCGAGAGGCATTTTAAATACAAAATGTTATGACTCTATTATTCACTCGATGTTGGAAGAGCGCTTGCGCCTGCTTTGTGCACTCAGGCAGCGCTCCCTGTCCCTTACTAGTGGGCTTTTCATTAGCAACTTGGTGAGATTACATTGCATATCAAGTGTTTTCATTAAATTGGTGTTATTTCCTCTCCTCCTCATGTGTGCTGGCCTTTTCACAGGGCCAAAGATATTTTCTCTTTTTAACAGCCTACAGTTCCTGCAATAGCAAATCAATAGAGTTATATTCTGCTGGCGTGGCTATCAGTGGGAAAATGAGCAGTTCTGTGCACAGCTGCTGTCATCTGCCTGATGAAGTAATGGAGTGGACTGGATTTCAGCTCTACATCGACCTGAGAGTATGTTGAGATGAGACAAGGCTACTGATTGGGACCACTGGGATTTGTGTGTGTATCTGCACCTCATCATTGTCCTCATTGTCCAACTCCTTTGTGGACAGGTGACAGAATGCTGCGATGAGGGGGTGGGGTCTGTGTCAGGAGGTGTCACCTTCCATCTTTCCATATGCTGACCTTCTGAGATGACGCTCTCAGCTTGGCTTGGCCCTACATTTGTGTGTGTGTGAGTGTGTATAGTTCTCACTTTGCAATCCAATGAATCGTTTGCAGTGGCGGCTGCTGAGATGCCTTTGAGGTACACAGAGCAGCAAGAGAAGGTCAATTCTCTCATGATTCTGTCAACTGTACGGACTCAAGGCCCATCTGTCTAGCTCTCAAAATTATGTTCTTACAGAGACAAAACCAAAGGTGTGGATGTAGGGTTGAGTATGCTTTGGATGTTTTCTGATACCAATGCCAATTTAAAAAGGTGCCGGTGCCTAAACGGTGCCTGAACCGACAAAAACTAAAAATAAGGCAAGGTAAGTTTATTTGTATAGTACATTCCATACCCATGGCAATACAATGTGCTTCACACAAAACAAAAGCAAGGGTCAGTACACGTTCAAAAAAATAGTTGAGGACATTAAGGCATAAAAACAGTAAAGTAAAAGTACAATAAAATAAAGAAAAGAATAATAAAAATTAATGGTCTACTACAATAAATAATAGTGCGTCAGTGAAGCATTAGCAGAAGAAATCTGAAAAGAGTTTTGTCTTAAGTCTGGATTTAAAACTGTGAATAGTAATATTAATATTGATACCTTCTGGAAGTTGATTCCATGATGGCTGGACCGGACTGTGGGTTTTTCTAAAAGATGTTTCTGCTCTGATCTGAGAGACCTGAGTGGGACGTACTGCAGGAACATGTCCAACAGATACTATTCCATTAAACGACTTGAAAACAAGCAGCAGTGATTTAAAGTCAACCCTGTAACTTACTGAGAACCAGTGCAGGGATTTTAAAATAGGGGTTATGTGCTCAGTTCCTTTTATTTCTGTAAGAACTCTGGCAGCTGCATTTTGTATCATTTGAAGCTGTTTTTAAGAAGGCCTGTCAACAGACCATTACAGTAATCGGCCCTACTAGAGATAAAGGCATGAATCACTTTCTCTAAGTCATCTTTTTTCCCCACAATATATTTATTTCTAAACATAGTAAATTTAACATATAACCACTGGGACTCAAAAACTCCTGCCCCAAACCCTTCTGAAGCCATGTCCATCAAACCCTGACTAAGACATAACAACAAAACAACATAATTATAAATAACTGAAAAAAGGAACTGAAATACCCAATAAAGTAATAATACAAATACTATATAAGTAAATGAATAAATAAAAAGAGTGGGGAATATGTACAAAACCAACAGTGGACAGCTCATGCACATGTCCACTACACATGAATTAGATAGTGGTCATCAACACCAGACAGTGAACATTTTTCCCTGATGTTTCCACCAAACGAGAAAAGTCTTTGTTTGCAATGAAATTTCTAAAGGGGCCCCAGATATTATCAGATGTTACCAAAAATTGGTTGCTTACCCCTTATTGCATACGTAACCTTTTCTAAGAGCAGAGTTGCCATTAATTTTGAAAGCCATTTACCTATCCTCGGCCTATCCACCGCTTTCCAAGTGACAACAACAGACCTATATCTAAAAATAATCAATGTTTCCTTCTGATGTTACAGTTAGCTAGGCAGATGCCCAAGAGAAGTCATCTTTTGACATAAAACCCCTAAGTTCGGCAATATTTTTGAGATGGTAAAATTCTGATTTAGTAATTGCTTTCATGTGGCTGTTAAAATTTAGATCACTGTCTATGGGGACGCCAAGATTTCTAGCAGTATCCTTAGTTTTGAGTCCTTTTTTGTTGAAAATGGTGTCAATCCTATCTCTTTCCTCCTTTTTACCAAAAATTATTACTTTAGGAGATAAGATTATTCTTTAAGACTTGTCCAAGTGGGAGCATATACAGGTACTAAAGAAGTGGACCCAAAATTGAGCCCTGAGGGACTCCACAGGTCAGGCACGTAGGTGCAGTTGCCAGCGGCAACAGAAAAACTCCTGTCTTGCCGGTATGACTTCAGCCACTTGACAACAACACCTGTGAAATGCTGTGATTGACCCTGTCAAAGGCTGCACTAAGGTCCAGCAACATGCTATGCGTTACCCTGCCTGTGTTCAGGCGTATGTCATTTATAACTTTGACAAGCTGTTTCAGTGGCATGATTAGCAAGAAAACAATTGTTAACAATAAATTTTAAAAATTAAACCTACGAACAGTAAATTGGATATGGGCCTGTAGTCGTTTAATGTGAAGGCGTCCAAGTTAATCTTCTTGAGCAAAGGTTTTACAAAAGCTGCTTTCAGGGAGCTGGTAGGTAGAATATCCAATTGACATGTGGAATAATAAAGTTTTTTTTCTCGAGAATCTCAATGTCAACCAAGTTTAATTCAGACATCAAGTTAAGTGCTCCCTTTTTGTCGCTGGTGATTGATTGTTGGATTGCCAGGGCCAAAAGTGAAAAGCTAAAGGTGAGAAAACATTATCTTGATATTTGTCAAGAAATATCTCCTAGATCTATCAACCTATCTCTTTCCATTGTGGATTTGGTATTTATTTGCCTCATGATATACTATACACCTTTGTGTCTGTAAACAGATGCTTCCACACCGGCCACCTTATAGTCACTGAATGGTTTGATGTGAATCATATGCTTTCACAGTTACCAGATCTCAGACAAACACCTGAGAATTTGAAATAAACGCGCTCCACCACCATCACTGAAGCACCAAATGAAGGGATATCTTTTAGAAGAATGCTGTTAATTCCTCCTGTAGAGATCCGAGACTTAGAGAAGGTATGCCTAATACTCAAGCTGTTCTGAATGGTTGTGGTGGAACAATCTTACTTAGACATTATGCTGTTTTTTTCTTTAATTTGATATGCATATTGACTGGTTTTATAGCAAGTGTTTGGAACACTAAATACCACTATTGTGTAGTATTAAGAGTAGGAAACAGGCTAGATGTTTATTTGCATGAAAATGACACGGATGGAGAAAGAAAATCCCACAGTAACTGGAGAAGGGTGTGTGTGCCGTTTCATTTCCTCATAGCAGGAGTGTTTCTTTATTTTTACAGGTTGTGCTCTCCATCAGGTGAGTGTCTGATTATCTTTGTGTGTTTGCTGCGTCATGTTTACAAAGAATAATAGGTTGAAAGTGTGCTACATTTACTTCCTCTATGTTATTAAGGTTCAAGCCAACCGCACTGCAGGAGTACACAATGTACTCTATGTACTCACAAACGTGAGAATTTATAACACACAGCATACACCATTTATGATGATTAACTATTTTATTTACTTCTCTGTGTGTGTGTGTGTGTTTTTTATCTGCTGGTCTCAGCAAAGTGATTGTGTTAGATATTGATGCAATGCTCTTCACGCCTTTACGGAGTGTAAAATTAACGAGCTGTCGGCTATGCTGATGAGATTAAATGTTGAATTTCTGTGTGTGTGTGTGTGTGTGTGTGTGTGTGTGTGTGTGTGTGTGTGTGTGTGTGTGCCTGCGTGTTTGTAAGAGTGTGCATGATTCACTGATGGTGGGCGTTCGGAGAGCTGCTGCTCTGCATGCTAAGCTGACGCCACAGGCTGTGAGGGTCAGCACGCACCAAGCTCAGGAAAAGACCCCAGGGTTGAGAGGAGAAGCTGGACTACTGTCTCTCAAGATCCCTTACCCCTGCATTTATAAGTAGTGGTGGAATGTAACTAAGAACATTTATTTTAGTATGCTACTTTAGTACAAATGTGAGGTACTTTTCCTTCTTCTGTCTTTTCTTTTCATGCCACTTTTTTACTTTCTACTTCTACTGAGAAATATTTTACTTTTTACTCCACTACATTCATCTGACACCCTTAGTTACTCTGCAAATTAAGATATCAGGATACTATGCATCCTGACAAAGTTCCCTTGGCCTTTGCCCCCCCCCCCATCATCACATACCCTTCACCATACCTAGAGATTGGCGTGGTTTTATTTCAGTTAGCTTAATAACTGGTTTGATTTTCATTGAGTGATGATCTTATGGAACATTCCCCATGCCAATCTCTAGGTATGGTGAAGGGTATGGGAGGATATGGGGGGGGGCTATTTTAGTTCCAAAGGTCAGGATGAATAGTATCCTGGATCCATGAAATAACTGGTGTGGAGTTAAAGGTCATTTGTGATCATCAGATGGAAAATTACAGATCCAGAAACATTTAAAAGTTACATATATTAACTTTAAGTACCATTTTCAATTTGGGACTTGGAACAGATTATTTTTACAGTGTGGTATTAGTACTTCTACTTACAGTGACTATATGTAACTTTTTAATATTTCTGCAGCTCTGTCATTTTTCATACAATGATCTTCAATTATCTGTACCAGCAAACCAGACTAACAGTGAAAAGAACACTATTTTTATATAGTTTTTTTGTATTGCCTCTGCCCAGGTTTGATTTTTCCCGCACAGTCAAAAAATGATTTGCGGCAGGTAGACGGCGCTACAGTAACAAATTCTGAAGGGTCACAGATACACCGGAAAAGCCTTTGTTAGCGTATCCAGCCTTTTGAGCCAGTTAAAAGGAAGCTGGAGATTTCTTTATATATTTTAATTGTATTTTAATGTTATTGTACAAATTATCTGTTTTTGGCTGATACTGGAACAGGACCATCACAAGGAAGAAGGAAATTAAACAAAGCACACAACGGCGATTATCCGAGTCACACTCAGTGCCAATATACACGTATTGGAAACTGTTACAAACCCTACCTTTAAATGTTTATTTACTTGTTATAAATGCCTAATAGGTGGGGTTAAAATACAGTGTTGCGCTACATAAATGACATGAGTAATATTTTTGATGTCATGTACCTTGATCATTAGGGTTGATGAATACTTCAGACAGAATCCCTTTACTCAAAGCTGTCACCGTTTGAATTATTACTATTATTATATTAATCTTTCTAATGAGCATGTTCACTTATCAGAACATTACAGTCCATGTGCAGGTCTATTAGCTTGTTGCTAAAATAATTAAAATCCCACCAATCTTTGCAAATATGAAAATTGCTCCCCCTCTAATTAGAGTCCTTAAAGGCAAACTGCATGGAAAAAAAGGTTCCAGACTCTGAAGCTAAAGCTAGCTGCTGCTGTTTTTTAATGCAGGAGGTATTTTGGGGTGTGGGATAAATAAAACATCAGAGCATCTTGTTTATTTCCATCCTTCAACCGTAACTCGTTCTTTACATAATTGAATTCTAGTCAGTTTGAGGCAGTGCATCTAATTGAACCTCTACCCGTTAGCCAAGGAATGATTTGTTTCCATGCTGACTCCAAACCCTGATCCTCGGAGGGCTGCTTCTTACCAGGGAGAGCTCCTCCAGATCACAAAAAGGGTTGGGGTCAGTGTTTCAATCCTGTTTGGTAAGAAAGAGGACTGCCTTGCCTTGTCTTCTTGCTGGAGGGTTTTAAGCTCCTCCTGCTGGTGCCTGTCTCTGTCCTCATGTACTTCAGTGTGAGAAGCTGCCCTCCTACCTGGCAGCCATTCAACCTAATTGATTTACACACCAAACTGGATCGCCCCCCTTTCCCTTTTCCAGGTCAAAGTCTACCCTCCTTGCCCCTCTTCCTCTCCTTCTTTTTCCACACAATGCTATTTTGTTGCCTAATCTGTCATGTTGCACATTACGTTGGAGAGTGCTTTCCCCCCTGACAGGCTTTGTGCACTGAGGTTCTTTATGCACGGCCATGCCCTCGCCATATGGACGCCATTGTTGCTCGCAATTAATGATCACATTCAGCTCCACTTCCGCTTTCTCACACTGAACAACAGCACATTAACATTCTGCCACAACATGTAGTCAGTGGAGCAGAGGGGTTACAGGTGGAGAGCATGATCAAATGAAGGAAAAGGAAGTAATTGTTCTGGTTGTTCTTAGCTCAATTAACAGATGACGTTTAATGGCGAGAGCTAGGTCTGTATAGGTCTTGTTAGGCCAGTTCAGCAGCCTGACCTAAATGGATATATGACTCAATTAATGGACAAATTGCCCTGTTTTAAGACAAATAATACCAGACTCTGCTTCATAATTGCCTGCAGCCAAAAAGCATTTTGAGTATCGATTAATAGCCTTCCTCTTTGTATTTTACCTCAATGTCATGCAGGTCATCCTTTATACTGTACATTAGGACATTCGTCTTTTGTCCTGTTTTTAGTGGTTGGTAACAGACAAACTAGAAAGGGCCAACGTTTTTGAAGAGGATTTGCAGTGACATGTTTTTACAGGATTACAGCAGATGACATATCTTTTTCTATTGCTTTTTCAGAGCCCATAAGTTATAGCTGTCAGGGTGTAAAGACCATTTTTAAAAACATATTAAAAAATGTATATTGGAAAATGTTACCATCCCTAGCTTTAATTATTTATTTACTGTTTATAAATACTTCATAGGTGGGGTTAGACTACAGTGTTGCGCCACATAAATGACATGAGGAATATTTTTGATGTGCTTTCCTTGGTCATTAGGGTTGATGAATACTTCAGACACCTTTGTCTTTTGTCATTTTTTTAGTGGTTGGTAACATACAAATCTCATAACTTTTTAAGGATTAGTTTTTGGGTATTTATTTGTATAGACAGCTGAAGATGTGAAAGAGGGGGAAAGACATGTAGCACAAGGGCCACAGGTCTGAGTTGAACCTGCGGCCGCTGCATCAAGAAGAAGACGTTTTTGAAGAAGATTTGCTTGCTGGTGGAGTGTTTTAAAGTTGAACTGGTTTGTTGATGTGAAAGTATGCAGAAGTAGCTGAAGGGCAAAAACGTGAGGGTAGGTAAACTAACAAGAACACCAGTAAACCCTGCTGAAGTGAAATGTACTATACTGTGAGTAAGGTGAACTGCAGAGATTGGTTGCATAGCTGACCTGAGCTACTCCAGTCAGCTGGACCCTAATACACTGACCAGGCCCTGTCGCTCCCAATTAGCCCCACTCAGCCTCTCACTGTTCCTAATTCAATCCTTCTGCTGAGCTCAGCCTGGAGTACACTACTCACACACATCACTACAGGACTTACTGCTAACCTACTATCAGGAAGGTTTGTACACTCTGCTAACATTTGGTCATTAAATGTCACCAGCAATCTGTCATTCTCAAAGTAAAACAGCGCATCTCCTAAATTGTCATCAACTAGTTCCTCCTCCTCCTCCTCCTCCTCCTCCTCCTCCTCCTCCTCCTCCTCCTCCTCCTCCTCCTCCTCCTCCTCCTCCTCCTTCCTATCATTGCTCCGGCTGACGGATTCTCTTTGTCTTCAAGGTAAATGTGTAAGATTGGAATTTGGAATGGTACCAAACCAACCACAAACATTATTATTTTTTTAATTCTGAAGGAGGTTTCAAATTTGATTTACAACCACATTTGAACTGATTGTTTTGTGGTTGGGTTCAATCATCCACATTCCAGTCTTAAAATGTACCTTATGTAACGTAGAAGACTATGAACGTATTCATGAACGTATACTTTTGCCATTGGTCTGTCTTTAGCTTTTGCTTTGTTTGCTGTACTAGAAAAGCTTCCTCACCTTTTTTATGCCGTAAAGCAATCTCTGCAATCATCGTTCTCAGCCACTCCCTCTGTTCACTGATTGGACCGCCAAAGATTTGGCTGGAGAAAACCCAACACTATACCGCAAACCCAGACGTAGTACTGAAGGGAAATGAAAATTGAGCGTAAGTACAAGCGGAGCCAGGTTAGCCTAATGGCACATCAATTAGTAATTCTAAAATTAAACTAACTGTATGTAAATGTTGGCATGACGTACTTTGTTAGTTTAGTTTTTTCCATAGTGGCTACATGCTACAGAGCGGGTTAGGAACCAGCTTGATTATTCATCGTCAGTAAATGACTAAATCATATCTCTTCTAAGATCCCAAAATGGCACACAATTTAAAATGCAGAGAGCAGTAGAAACTGTGCAAGCCCCCTCTGCAGCGGCCTCTTTTTTAATAATGCTAATTCTGATCAATTTAATCCCTTAAAGATTCTCCTTATTTTTTCATTAAGTACCTTAAGGTTGTTGCTTTGTTTCACAGTACCACGTATGTTGTATCAGTCATATATGGCAAGATGTTCTGTGGACTTTGGCTGCATTGCATGAGTTTGTAATGACTGATTATGATATACATGATTTTAGGATACTTCCAAACTTCAAAAGTCAGCTAAATAGCTTTTGAAGATGAAGGGAAAAGCAGAAACATGAATGTTGCAGGTCGAAACCCTATCGTCTCCAAAATGTATCCATCAAAAGTTAGTGTTTCATTAACAAAGCCCGGGATCCTGACATACTATAACCTGTTCATATATATAAAACTTTTCAGTATACCTCCATATCCTGCATCTAGCCATACATCATTTTCTTCTATTGTTACGCAGTTATATTGTACATATTTTTTTATTTATAATATCCTTTCTTCATCTTTATCCTTTTACATTCATTGTGTATTTCCTTTTAAGGTGTTTATTTATGCACCATCCACCAAGTCAAATTCCTTGTAAGTATTACTTACTTGGCAATACACCCGTTTCTGATTCTGATTTAAACTGTCAATAGGCAAAATACTGAACCTCTCTGCTCACTAATTGTAAGTCATTACAAATAAGAGCAACAAAATGCATAAACAGTGAATTGCATGCTGGGCTTGTTGTCAGGGAGACAGCACAAGGTTGGAGGTCCACAGCTTGCAGTGATAGCAATGTGTCCATCAGCAGTCATATATCTTGTAAAAGTGTCCTTGGACTAAAGCACGGGCTGTCTATCTGCTCACTTACTGTAATCTGCTATCAGGAACATAGCCAGCCTGAAGCCGGAGTTGTAAATATTGCACAGTTCATTTTTTTTTTTTACAACTTCCATGGGCTCACATTTAAATCGTTCTCTTGTCTTATGCAGCCTGTGGAGGTGGTATAGGACTGTGATGAAGAATAATATAGGCCAGAAAACAAAGCGTAAGCTGATCTCTTGTTTTGGAAGAAGGATGTGACGGAGGTAGAGGTTACAGTCCCAAGTGGAATCAATGAGAGCAGCCTCCTCAGCAGCAGGACATATGGGGATCATGCATGTGTGTGTTCTCGTTGTGCAGTGACTGACAGCTGGTTTCATGTGAACAGGAGGAAACCAGAGACGAGGAGGTCAATAGACACTGGGCTCACTGGCTCAGGTTGATTGGGTCAGTGTTTCCACTCACACCTTACCATCCCTCGACAAAAAACACCCATCTGTCATTTTATCTACAGGGTTAGAGAAGAAAACAAAGAAATGCTATTAATATAAGTGAATTACATTATAAATTACACAATATAGCTGGCAGCCTATAGACTCCATAGATGGTTTGTTTACCTCTTTGTGCAATTTTCCCATAATGCCAGACTTTTGGAAAAGAATTGGTATAAAAACTGAAACCTACACGGGTGATTATTATAGGGATCTTTACAGGGTTGCATTCACAAGGATTATGCAAATGTATTCTCACTCAGCAGCCATGGATAAGGATACAGGGTCCTGGGGAGGAAGTCACTTCAGCTGTGGCGAGAAGCCATGGGCAGCAGCAGTAAACAAACTGAGACGTGGCAGTTAGACACCCACACTCTCTTTTTCTTCCTTCTCTCTTTCTTCTTTACTGTAATTGCTTATCCCTACCTTTTCTTCTTATAGAGCTGGCTCAGGTCTGCCTTGGACCAGCTCTTAGATATGCTGTTATGGTTTTAGACGGCTGGGGGACTTCCTTTGACACACTGAGCTCCTCTCTCCTCTCTCTTTCCATCTGTGTCCCAGAAACGCTTGATTCAACATATTTCCACTTTGATTCTTAATTATCAGTACCTAAATGAACTGCTTAAATTTAAGTGTTATTTAGCATCACGGAAATTTGCAATCTATTCAATATTATTGGATGTCACTTTGTTGCCATATTTCTTTTAATCTCTAATCCACTCAACAGCACGCCTTAATGGAACCAGAGTTTACGTAACAGATCACGATGCATATGAAGTACAGGAACTACACATTTTTTTGAGCAACCTAGTCTGAAGTTGTTTATCCAACATCTTTCAAATGTTACATATCAAAATACAAAGAGTGGAGAGGTACTACATTTAAACAAAGACAGCAATAATGTGTACAATAGGGATACAATGTATACTATACTATACTATACAATGTACATTCATGTTCATTTAACAGTTATCTATGCTTATTTGTACCTGAAATATTTAGCTATATCAGTCAATAACAGTGAGTTATTCTGCAAGGCGTCCTCCCTTTTCTTATGGTAGCTTATTCTTGAGGCTGCTTTTGGGGAAAGCATTGAACTGAGTTTCTGAAAAACTTGTGTACTCGAGATCCTTGGGATAGGCAGGTTTTACTTACAGTGCACAATGATATTAGCTGTAGTTGTTACCAATGTTACAAGTAGCTAACAGACATGGAGTGTTGAATGAATCATGAGGTGGTTAAAAACACATACAGAGCACAGAAACTGAGATTCACTTCACACTATATTATAAAAGTTAACTTTAACATATAAACACTCAGAGCACACACAGAGTGGGATTTGAACTGGCGTTATTATATCTAAATGAATAGCTAAGTAGACTCTAACGAGTGTGGCGTGGAGAAATCAAAGTAAGGATTTGATCTAAATAGTTGAGATGTATTTCTCCTCAGATCTCCACAGGGTAAATCCAGACAGCTAGCTTCACTATCTGTCCAATCAGGGGTGGCAGTAGCTCAGTCCGTAGGGAGTTGGGCTGGGAATCGGAGGGTCGCTGGTTTAAGTCCCCGTACGGACCAAAGTATGGTGGTGGAGAGGTGCCAGTTCACCTCCTGGGCACTGCCAAGGTGCTCTTGAGCAAGGCACCGAACCCCCAACTGCTTGGGGCGCCTTTCCATAGGCAGCCCCCCCACTCTGACATCTCTCCGTTAGTGCATGTATAGGACCTGAGCATGTGTGTGTAATTCAGGCCTGTGTGTAATGTGTGTAATAACAACAGAGTGTAAAGTGTAGTTTCCCCTTGTGGGATTAATAAAGTATAATGAAATAAATAAAATAATAATAAAAAATTAAAATAAAAAAATCTGAGTTTTCTTTTGCACCACAAAAACACCTTTGAATGTATGCATGTTCCACCAAAACAAGTTCCTTCCCGAGGCTATTTTGGAGCAGCACCGTGGCGATTGTTATTGGTTTTAACAAAATGCCAATAAACCAAAGCGCATTTCATCCCGGAGTGCTGTGTGGACTAGCCAGACCCTCCTCCTGTGGATCCAGCAAAGCGCTGCAGTGTTCAATTAACCCTGTGAGTGCACCCTTAGTCATGACATACTAACAGTTCTGAGCTAACAGGCAAACTGGCATTGTAACCAAGAGCATAGGCATATTCATCTGTGCCTTTTTGTAACCGTGCTTGAAGGTGCATGCACACACACACTCACTTACATCCAAAGAAACAAATAGTATCTCATTATATCTCAATTGTGCCCTGTAGCAGGTTGAGTATTTAGAGAGTTGGGTTAAAAGAGATGGCAGTCAGTTACTGTGTTAAATTGCGAGCAAATTAGTTTGGACCCTGAGGGCTAAGTCAATGCCAGCCTCAGGGGCTCTGTGTGTGTGTGTGCCCTCCTTTAATTTGAAATACTCACCATCTTTTTCTGTTACAGGTAATTACCCTCCCTTTCCTAATATGTGCCACCTGTGTGTAATTGTCTCTACCCGCTTCAGTGCATATATACTTACCTTGTGTCCCTTGTCAGTTGCCAGATTGTTGTAGTACCTCGTGTCTTACTCTCCAGCGTTATTCCTAGTGTTTCTTCCCTGTGTTTTTGTATGCTTGCATACCTTTAACCACGTTTGTGCCTGCTGTTTTTGTACCTTCGCCTGCATTGTACCTTTGTACAATAAACGCCATTACCTTTTACATCTATTTTGAGTCGTGCTTTCGGGTCCTCTGAGTCCAGTGACAGTGCTGGCGAGTGTGTGTGTCTCATGCAGTGCAATGCATGTAAAGAGAGTGTGTCTGAGTTTCCTGGAGGTAGAGGACATAACACCATGTATCTCTGCCTGTAAATAAATGGACTATATTTACCCCTTGTTGATGAAATTATCTGAGGGTAAAGTTCACCATTATGTCAGCTGTGTATCACATTTGTCTGCCTGTGCTCCTCCTCCTTTGCTCTTCCTCTTCAGTCTTACATTAACTTTAATACACTCGGTTCCTCTTTCATCTTCCTCTCCCTCTCGCTCTGCATTTGCTGTGGCAGCTGTTGCTCATTTTAATTTTAGTAGGCCTGTTGGCTGCCTGGTGATTAATTGGACGGTGGAGCTGAGGTTGTAAATAGATGTTCTATTCTTATGCTTGTTTTCCCCACTTAGGAGACCAAAAAGCTGATTAGAATACTCATTGAATATGAAACACAGCAGGTGCTAGAAAGCCCAGAGTTAACACTAATAACACACAAATACAGTTGTCTGTGTTTCCTCTGTGTGTGCGTGCTTGTGTGTGTGTGTGCGTGTGTGTGCGCGTGTTTCCAATGACAGACTAAAGGCATGTGACTGTAAGTTAAATACACAGAGATGTGAGCAATGCACAGGGATGTATTTTTGCCTGTGCCATACTGTTACCACATATGCAGTCACCAGAAGGCCCAAGATGTTGCTCCTCAGTCATGGTCCTAAATGTTCACTACAATTTCAATATCCCATTTCAAAAAAGCTACAACATAACAACAACATAACCCATAGTAGATGTAGGCTGCCACCGCATCCTCACCATCACCGCGTCCTCGGCACCGCGTCCTTACCACCACCACCTCATCCTCGGCACCGCATCCTCACCACCACCACGTCCTTACCGCCACCGCGTCCTCGGCACCAAGTCCTCACCACCACCGTGTCCTTGGCACCGTGTCCTCACCACCACCGCGTCCTCACCACCACCGCGTCCTCGGCACCGCGTCCTCACCACCACCGCGTCCTTGGCACCGCGTCCTCAGCATCGCGTCCTCACCACCACCGCGTCCTCGGCTACCCTTATTGAAAGTTTTGCAACTTTTTGGCGGCTCTTCCCCTTTCGCTACGTAGCTAAGATGGCGACCATTGAGGGTGAAAAGTGTCAACATTTTGACCTTTATGATTTCACCATCCGGGTACTCGTAGAGCACTGCATTTGACCGCACTTTGACAATTGACTTGAATCTATCGTCTCAGCATTATGTGTGATTTGAGACACGCCACAGATCTTTCCCTATGACCATACAGGTTTAGGTTGTAAGAAATAGTTGTCTCTCTGAATCCTTTTAGCATTACATAACATAACTATTTTCTTGCTGCTGCCATTATGGATCAAAATTACCAGTTTTCATAACATGCTATTATCATAATTGTCTTGTTTCGACAATTAACTATATATTTTGGAGAATTTTGAGCATGATTTTAGCAGAAAGGACACCAGATGTGTAGGTATTACGGGAATGTGGCATCTCCGTTGATAGTGAGTATTTTAGACTTAGTTGTCACCCTTCCTCTGTTTGCTTTTGTAGACACAACGCACAGCAGCTCCCCTTTGCAGGACCCTTACATTGGAGAATGGGAGAAGTGGAGAAAGCTCCACTCCAGCAGCACTTCCATACACCACACTTTGCAGTTTCATTCCTGTCTATATTGTAGGTTATTCTGGAAAAAACCAAGCCCGAAGGCCAGGAACAATCTGACTCCAATTATCTAATCACTGTAATTGCGTGTCTGTTGATGAAACTTGTGATACAAAAACTCAACTCAGTGATCAAAGCTGAGACGATACATTCACGTCAATGAAAGTTTAACAAGTCCAGCAGTTAAGTTTACAACACATATATGACACTAAGTTACCTTAACCACAAACCTGTCTCTTTATCCTCTTTCAGGGAGGGTAGTGTCTCCTCTGTCTCTGGGCAGATTATGTGTGTGTGTGTGTGTGTGTGTGTGTGTGTGTGTGTGTGTGTGTGTGTGTGTGTGTGTGTGTGTGCAGCCAGGTGTAAGTCTCTGTCAGTTGCAACTTCCTCTTCTGTAACCTTTACTTCTCAAACGGACACACACACCATCCTAACAGCTATTTCCTGTTGTTCTACTTCTCTCTCTCTCTCTCTCTCTCTCTCTCTCTCTCTCTCTCTCTCTCTCTCTCTCTCTCTATATATATATATATATATATATATATATATATATATATATATATATATATATATATATATTTTACAGGGAATATGAGTGTGTCCTCCCTGGAACAATGTCTCATGACTACACTCAACTCATAGCAATGAGCAACACCATCATTTTCTCAAGGATTTTACTCTATATCATTAGTTGCCTGATTTACAGTATGTAACATAATACCTGAAGACATGGGTAAAATTGAATTTATTTATGGCTGTTGACAGTATTTTCTGATTTATAGAGTGATTATAAAAAAGATATCCCAAAGTTCCTTTGTAAAAACCTTAGACTCTGGTATTTACAGTTAAAGTTAACGTTGACTTTTGTTAACTTGTGTGATGAAAACTTCCTTGACCTCAATGTTTCAAAACCAAAGGAGCTTATTACAGATTGAAAAAAATAACAATGTTCCTAATGCTAGCTCTATTCATGGTAAGGATATTGAAATTGTTGACACTTACAAATATTTGGGAACAGTGATAGACTCCAAGTTAAGATTTGGTGCAAACACAGATTCTATTGTTAAGCCAATTTTTTTGTTGAGTCAACAGAGAATCTACTTATTGAAGAAATTAGAATTGTTCAAGGTGTCCAACAAATACATACATTCATACATATATACAAATGCATGTCGTTTATTGAAAGTCTTTTAACCTTTTCATGAATCTGCTGGTTTGATGGTTCTGCTATCAGACTTTTAATCTAGACTAGAATAGTCTCTGGAATCTTCCTGAGATGTGAGCTGCTTGTGTTCAACTTGTTTGGGAACCTGATTTATATCTGCTGTCTGTTGTGTATGCGTTTATGTATTAATGTTTTTGTTCTTGGAGTCTTTGGGATAAATAAAGTTGTTTGAATTGAATTGAATGGAATTATGTCAACAAAATGAAACAATAATTTTGATCCTGGCTTCATTCAATATTCACGTTTCTGTTCTGAAAATGTATGTATTTTAACACATATTTAATAAGATAATGCCTCATATGCTTATATAAACATGACATTGTAGAAACCGTATAATACAAAAAATATTATCTTGATGTAAGTAAATAACTAGGAAAGTGTTATGAGGATAGTGAAAACTCTGTCCCTATTCACCTGTAATGTCTCCCCTTACCTGGGCCCCTAGAGAGTCTTCTATAGGCGTTGTCGGTTGTATCAGCAAATTTAGCACCATTCAACAGTTTTGCAGGGAGTATCTTAATACTCAAATGTCCCATAAAAACACAAATTCAGTCCCATTTTAATCAAGCTTTCTATATAAGGAAACCCCTTTAATCTCAGATGTGGACATGTTGAACGAAAAGTGAATTTCCCAGCACAGCAATTTAGCTTTTCTCTTTAACAGGAAGTAGTAGATTTCTTCAGTTCTGTGTTGTGTATGGACAAGAATGTGGAGGCGTCTTCACCCCACACCCCAGCCACCATACTCTAATATCCAACATCCAACATCCGACGTCCTGACCTCCGCCCGCCTCTTCATTCTACCCTTTTGTTGGCTTTATCTCCACATGCAGCAACTGTAAAGGTCATGAATCCTGAGTGTTCTCTCACACTGGCAGAGAGCACTTAGACATACATGACACACCACCAAACAAACAAATGACACACAGGCCTGAGACAGCCATGTAATAGGGATTTCACGGGTATGATAAATCCACTTCTGTGCTTGAGACGGTTTGTGCTGCACATGAGCAAATACCATATTATATATATATATATATATATATATATATATATATATATATATATATATATATATATATATATATATATATATATATCATATATATATATATATATATATCACATATATAATGGCCTCTTTCACAGCCATTGGCAGAACAGCCAGTAGTTTGATTTACTTTTTCCCAATCCGCCTTCCACGAGAACCTGCCTTACTCTGTCTCTAATTGGCTAGCACTCATTGCCTTTTTCACAGAATGTGACGCAAAGGGAAAAAAAATAACACTGCCTGAACGGGCTCAGTAGATGATTGCAGGCTTAATTTTGATATTGCACAGTGATTAACATGACCATTTTAAAATGGCATTTTATATTAAAAAGGTTGACAACCCTTGGTTTACACTGAAATTGATTTTGATCTATGCTTACAAAGAATTTCTTCCTGCTTGAAACACATGATCACAACTCCTTGCCGCCCATTTTTTTTCCTGTGGCAAGCTGCAGCTTGGTGTGTATTTGGTGTAACAGTGTATTTTGGCTGTCTTTCTCATATGTAATATGTAGTATGATAATAGAGAGAATGTTTAAACTGTATTGAATATCCTGCTGGCTTTTATTGCAATCTAACTAGTCTCGCATTGCCACAGTGCTGTGGAGTATAGTCTGGCTCCTTCACACATATATTCTATGACAGGACAAAAACATGCTCTGGGTTGTTTGCAGTTCTTTAAACCAATCACATGGCATGAAGAAGTCATCACTTCCCGACAATCCCTATCGAATTCAATCACTTTCAAACAAAACATTCATTTTAAATGACTTCTTTCTTTCACGTGATCTAGACTTTTTATTTGTCACAGAAACTTGGCTGCATGTTGGTGATCTAAGCCTTTTCACTGATTTCTCTGGTGATTGTGACTTTTTTAGCTCTCCCAGATCTAGTAGCAGGTTTGGGGGTTTTGCCACAATCTAAACCTTGCTCACCATTTGCTACATCCGACCACGGATCCTGTCCACTGCTAAGCAATTTTCTGATGCTTTCATAGTTGTCCTCTTGCTAGCCCTACCGAGATAACCTCCCCTTCTCTGTCTACAGATGAGCTAGTTACTCGGTTTAATACCACTGTCTCAGATGTTCTTGATATTGTTGCCTCTTTTAAACTGAAGCAACCTAAAGTCAAAGCCTATAGATATATGCATAAAATACTACCCAGAAGCCTCATGACCTGTGCCTTCGGGGCTGAAGAACTGGATCCAAAAATCCCCACTGGCTATATAATTTCCCTATATTAATATGTAAATGTATCAGTCATCTTTTGTCGGCTAAACTTAACTGCAACGGCCGCTGAAATGACCATGACCTCACGGTGCCCTTTACCTAGCCTTTCCTTGGCTAAATTTAACTTTAAAGATCAAAAGTAATGTCAATTTCTCAGAGAGAGGGATTTTATTCATTGTCCAAGAGGGTTTCTAAATTATTTAGCTAAAAAAGTAGGACAAATTCCTCAAACCACGAAGGAACATCAGTTTTTTGTTTTTGTTTTCACTGGACAGGAAGGTGATAAAAAAAAAAAATCATAATTTGAAAAGTAACTGGTAGCTAAAGGTGTCAGGTAAATGTAATGGACTAAAGTACAATTTTTTTGTGGTGGAGTAGAATTTTAAAGTTGATGAAGGTAAAATACTTGAGTACAAGTTATTCAAATTTCTGCTTAAGTAATAATTGAGTAAACGTACTTGTATGTCCCCAGTGTATGTTGAAATACTTCCCCGGCATTAGCCCTGACATTCCTTTCCTACTGTAATGTTTATATTTCTACCCCTAAAACAGATATATGCTAGAAACTATCTCTGCTGAACAGTGAAGATATTCTGTGTGCTTGCCAGCCAATAAATGAATTAGAATTTGATCGCTGGGTCATTTAGCAGAATGGGATTCTTGCTTAGCTGGGAGACAATTAGAGCCAATCAGCTATGACACAGCCTTTGCATAAATCTTATTTCGAGGCTGTGCTGCGTTGAGTCCCACAGCTCATTCCAGTTTTTTACCCCAAATGAGACAACCCCCCCCCACCCACTTCCCCTAAAAGGAACTGAGAGTATTGATTTCACTATGTGATAAATAATTGTAGCTTACATTAACAGAGGCTGCAAAACAAAGCAGTCTCTCTACAAGTCATTTCACCCTAAGGAGTGTGTGTGTGTGTGTGTGTGTTTTCTTTTGTTGGTGGACTGTATCTGCTGTCTTTCACCAAGGTGCAGAAAAGTAGCAATGCCTGATCAGAGGACCTTAGAGACCTAGTGATGTCAGGCCTCAGTAGCTCGCCAATGTAGGCAGGTACATGATTCTGCAGAGCTGTAGAAGTGAACGCACAACTATACTATTGGATTATAAGTTTAATCGGAGACCAGTGTGAATAAAATCAAGATCATTGTCACATGAGAGCTTTTATAGAACCTGCAGCAGCATTCTGGCCCACCTAAAGTGTAAGCAATGCAGGGATGTCTTGCTAAGGCAGGTGAAGACACTGGACAGAGTAACTTTTGCCTAGACAGTCTGTTTCTAAACAGTTATCAGGACATCAACATTTGCAAGGCAGAGCATTTGAACTTAAATTAGGCTATAGAATTAAGACTATGGTATTTTAGCTAACTCACTGTCAACAATAACGGCCTGTGGTTAGCAAACACTAGGATTACCACTATTTGTTCTAAATAGACCTGTGAAAAGACATTTGATACCACAATCAACTGATGTCATTCAGTTGTACCAGCAGGGATACAATAGTGCACAGAAGCCCCATGGTTTCCACACATTGAGCACCTGAGCCATTAAGCACTTGTCTGCCTTCCTATTCACATGAGGAGCACAGTGATCACTACGCTTAGTGTCGCTTACCGTCTAAAAAGTAGGACATCATCCTTCATGCCCTCCAATTTAAAATAGCGTTCAGACAGTTATGTGAAATAGAACATTTTGTGAAATTTTATGCTAAATTTAGAAATAATAATTTATATAATATATAATATATAATTTAATGCAAACTGCATAGCAAATGTTCCAGATAAAAGAGCAGCAATTGAAAAACAAAGATGCACAACATATTTACGCAAGACCGAGAGTCTGCAGCGATGTAAGGCTCTAGCTTTAGGCTGTGTGGTTTTTAGGCTAGTTTTATTATTTTTTTTATATATTTTGCCGCTTTTCCCAACATTTTTCACCTGTATTTCGACTTCCTTTATTTTGCATATAAAAAACAACAACTTTGAAAACAGGTCAAATTTGACCCAAAGACAACATGAGGGTTGAGCGGATGTGGTATTTGCCATGTTCACCATTGTGTCTCTTTGCAGAGCTGTCGCAGGGGGGGTGCGAGGCCCTCTGCCAACTTAACGTGCAAGGCTCTGCTCATTGACATAGCTACACCATGATGCACACGTAAGAATCACTGTCACCGCACGGAGACTGTCGTTATTTAGACAGCTATATAGTCATAGTCTGCGTGTGGTGGGTGTGTGTGTGTTCTTGTGTGCCGTGCTGTGAGTGCATGTGTTAAATGTGGACATACGACCTCTGCCCATGTTGCTGAAATATGTGCCAAAATAGATAGGATGAAAGGCATTGCTCAGAGATATGTGTATTTGTACAGTTGTAGGCATTAAGAAAGATAATGTACTATTCAGCAGTCCAAATAATAGGCCGTCTGACGGCATGGCAGCTCAGCCGCATGACACTTTGTATTCTTTCTAAAGCTTTATAAAGCGTCCAACCATGCTGGATAAAGTGAAACTCACTTTCCTTGCCTTCTTTTTTTATATTTTATTTGCATTTTCAAATTAAACAGATAAACAAACAAACAGGGCTCAGATGTAGCTATTCCCAGTTATTTACAGTCATATTCAATACAATACAGCAGTAAGATGAAAGGTTGTTAATAAAGAAACCTCATTAGTTACTGTAATTTAGCTTTTTCAAAATAAGTTAAAAACGGGTTCCAGGAACGGAAAAATGTGTCCATTTGACCAGTGCGGAGTTTCTCCATTTGTATTATGCTAAATTATTGTATTGTGTGGTAACCTTATTATATTATTGTATGATTAATATTCTAGACCAAAAGTTTTCCAGTGAAGAGCAGGCCCAAAAAGCATGGGACAGTGTCCCCTCTGAGACATTACATCTATCACACACTGGGGAAACCTATGGATATATTCTGTGCAATCTGACTTTGGAATAATGTAAGCGATGTACAATCTTAAATTGAATTAGTTGGTGTCTGCTGTTTAAAGAGCAGGAATGAATATTAGACAAACATGTGTTCCACATGGATTCAGATAGTTCCACACCTAACTCTTCTTTCCAAGTATCCATAGTTTTCACAGTGTGCGCAACAATGCAGGCATCAAATAAGCGTACAATTCTCGAAATAAGATGCTTGGAGAAAGGAGGGCTTATGCAAATATCATAAATTTCATGCTCCAGGGGTAGATTTTGAAAGTCTTCAATTTCTGATTGAGCATAATGCCTAACCTTCAAATACAGAAAGAAATAGGAATTAGGAAGATTGTATTTTCCTTTCAGTTGGCTGAATGATGCAAATTTACGGTCAATGTACAGATTATTGACTGAAATTAAGCCCCTCTTTTTCCAGTCATGGTACAGTATTTCATGCCAAGGAGGCAGAAAACAAAGGTTAAAACATATACGTAGGTGTTTGTACTGACGGATTTGGTAACTTTAGAAAGCACCTGACCTGGTTTAAGATTCTTACTGACTGTTTTACTACAAAACACAAATTCTTATGGGACCCCGGCTTTTCAAACTTGGACATGCTAAAAGTTTCCATGGTTTATCCCCAAGCTCAAAGTGTTTCTGCCTTAATTTCAAAAGTAAGTTCTTAACTTGGCCACTCATAATATCATTGTATTCATATTTAAGCTTCAATATTTCTTTATAGTGATCCGGTGATTTAGAAATTCGGTAAGCTCTGTTATTAAGAGTGTTATTAATTTCAAGTAGCCTCATCTCTTTCTGCTTTTTCCTGACTGAGGTGTAGGAGATTATATCACCACGCAAAACAACTTTTAATGTTTCCCATAGGGTCAGGTCAGATACTTCCCCATTATCATTTAATTCTATAAAATCCTCCAATTTAGAGGTTGTATTCTTAATAAAGTTGTCATCACTTAGAAAATTCGGGCTAAAGCGCCAAGAATAAGTCTATCTTGGGAGGGAAATATTTAATGATATTGCTAAGGGACAGAAATTAAAATATTATGGTACTTGGAATTGGTGATTTGAGAAATAAGGTTAGAGCTAGTCAAAAAATAATCAAGCCTACTGTAGGATTTGTGAACATTTGAGTAGAATGAATACTCTTTGCTTGTAGGATGCTGGATCCTCCAAATATCTACTAGATTCCTAGTTTTCTAAAAGTTGTTTAGAAGCTTTACGGATGCAATTTCAGGTGCTGGTTGCGTAGATAATCTATCTAAGAAAGGATCTAGATAGCAGTTAAAATCCCCGGCTATTATTATGTTTGAGTCACTATTGTCTGAAAGGAGATCAAAGACCTTTTTGAAAAATGTGGGCTTGTCCGTGTTCGGACCATATATATTATGCAGAGACCAATAAATATCTACCAAGAGGGTCATTGTTAACAGAAGGAATGGGATATTTTTTCGAAGCAATATTGCCACACCACGGGCATGCGAGGTAAATGGCGATTGATATACCTGAGATACCCAATTGCATTTCAATCTATGCTGCATAGTGTTTTTGATATGGGTCTCTTGTAAAAAAATGATATCCGCAGAAAGAGATTTCAGGTGTTTAAAAACATTCCCCCTTTTCACTACACTGCCGAGCCCTTTCACGTTCCATGAAATCAGTCGTAAATCTCTGCCATGGTTTTACCTTGTACTTGAGTCATTTTGAAAAAGTGCGAAAAAATACAAATGCTGTTTCAATACCGAGCGCAATGAATAAAACATGTACATCTGATCCGAACAAAAACAACAACACAGTACCGTAGCCACCCCCCCTCCCTCACTCCCGCGTCCCCCGAACCTGACGCGTATCTTCCCCTCTTGGTCAACACAGGAGCTGCTGGACAAATAGTAGGCCGGACCCAAGTAGTGCGCCCCACCACAACGTAAATGTAAGTTGAAAACTGAAAGCTAGTAACACATATAAAACAAAGTAAAATACGCCGTTAAAAGAAATTGTCCTGCGCCCTGGTGCATTAATAATTGCCATGTGTCTGGGCTGACTCTTATTGACACGCAGTTCGAAGAATGGTCATCAGGGTGGCGCATTTAACACAGAGAAACGAGCACGCTCACCTTGAACAGAGATTAAAAATGAATATCACACTCTTCAACCATCTGCCGAGGTGTTACGTCCCTTCAGTGAACGAGCCGCTTCAGCTGCCGCTGGATCATTGAAAACCTCCGGAGTCCTGTCCTCCTCGTCCCAGTAAACATGAAGCCTGGCCGGGTAGCGCAGGTGATGTTTGACTCCTCCGTCTCTCAGGGCTTTCATCACGTCACAAAAGGCACGGCGCTGGCTCATCACTTCAGTGGTATAATCAGGGAAGATCAGAACTTTGTTTCCCTTATACTCCATTGATTGCATCCTGCTGAGGCGTACAATTTGCTCTTTGACCGGGAAATGATGAATATGAGCCATAATAGGCTTGCCACCAGACGCTGGTTTGGGTTGCAGAGAGCGATGGGCGCGATCAACTTTCACTGGATGAGGAAAGTGCTGTTTACCCAGCAGTTATAAGTAAGCAAATAAGACAAAATCAGTTGGTTTTCCTTCTTCTGAATTTTCCTTTATACCAACAATCTTGATGTTGTGTCTGCGGGACCGTGCTTCTAGATCCAGTAGTTTGGTTTGGAGCTGGCGGGCGTATTTTGTTAAATCTTCACATTTTGTTTCAAGCACTTCCACACGCTCTTCAGTGATCATTAGAGTGGCTATCGCTAGCACTAGCCCCGCTAGCATTAGCACAGCCGATGTAGCCATCGATGGTCTTTTGCTAACCAGGAGGGTTTCTTTGTCAAGTTCAACAGATGGAATAGACGAGCGAGCAGGAAATGTCAGCTCTTGTACAGTTTTATCGTGGTGTTCGGTAATTTTGTGTGAGTTGCGGTGGAGAGCACAAGCCAAGCATGTCTACATCCTGCTCATGCGCACTAGCACCCCCACTTTCCTTGCCTTCTTGATCACAAACTCAGCAATTCATTTTTAGTTTTTATGAAATTGTTAGCGCAGTCGTGTACCTGACATCATGTCTACCGTCTACTTTTCGCACTCTCTCAGGGCGCTCTAACCATGGTAACGGCGTGACTGTTTTTGACAAACCCGGATTTCATTTTAGAGCAAATCAGGTCAAGAACATATAGAATGTAAAGAATAATAAAAAAAAAATGCCAGGCAGGCGTGATGCCCCCAAAGGAGCGAGGCCCTGAGCGGTCGCACAGTTGGCACAACCCATGCAATGGTTCTGTGTCTTAGCATTCCAAGTTTTCCTAATCAGCACTAAAGACAAGATGACCCTCACTTTCTGCTTTCTGTATGTTGCTGTTCTCAAACTCCATTTGCTTCAGGACACAACAATAAACTTTGAGCTAGCAAGTTACATGCTGAAAATGGCAGAAAATTTGGATCGTGCAATAACAGGTCTGCATGGTTCTTTTGGTGAATGATTGTGAAGAGGAAGGAATGTGTTTATGGCATTTACTATCTAACTGGTATGTTTTGGGACCTACAACAGAGGATATCTATGGATGAAATACACACAGTGATACACTGGTAAAGCAAATTACGTTTAACCATGTATCCAGTTAATTTAAATAGCTCACGTTACTGTATTGTGTAAATAGTTAACTTCAATAATATTCTTTTGTGTGGTGCAAATGTTCCACCAAAACAAGTTTGTAGAGCCATTGTAGATGCGTCTGAAGCTTAGTTCCGCCCACCACAATTGTGATTGGTTTGAAGAAATGCAAACAACCCAGACTGTGTAGAAAGACTAACCTGTTAATGGAGCTAAAGGAAAAAGCAGGGGATCATCAAAGTCATTTGGCTTAATCCTGAAGGGGACGTTAATGTCTGAACAAAATTTCATGGCAATCCAATATTTGAGATATTTCAGTCTGGGCTATTGAAAGAAATTCTTAGCTTTGTCTGGAGCACTGAGGGCCTGTCCCTTAGCACAGGAAGGAGCTTGCTCAGGAGGAATATTGGGATTCAGCTCCAGTCCTCTTCCTCTGTTTTCTATTCTGTCTGTGCGAAGCAGGGAGAGCAGGAGATATAGACTGTTCTCTGTATCAGCACTCCAGGAGCTGCGTGGCAGGCCGACACAAGTTGCCAACAGTTTCCCCATCACATGGAAAGCTTCTCTTCTGTATGTGCACATTCAAAACAGCCTGATATTTCAGCATTTAAATTAGCTTTGGTGCACTTTTAGTGAAAGTGCATGCTGGTGCAATATTTCAAAGTGACACAGCATCCGAGAGCCTGTAGCATTATAGCACAGGGAGAGTCAAACTCCCTTATGAGAAATACAGTATATGTTTCAATGTGCCATAGCTAACCTTGGCTAGTCAGTGGAGCTGTTTGTTTTGCGTGTGTGCGTTAGGAGGAGGTACACCAGCCCTCCATTTGAGCAGCAAGCTGCCCTTGGGTTACTGCAGTATTTCTCTCTCACTCTCTGGGACCCTTTATTACTCTCTCTTTCACAATCTTCCAAGTAATTGTATCAGACATAAACATGCAGACGTGCTTACTAGCATGCACGCGCCATTGCAGTCACACACACACACACCATCTCAGGGCAGATGTGCAGTCTTGAATGACCCGTTGCTTCTGAGCGGTTGCCAAAAAAGCTCTCCCTGCTCCGAGTTGATGGAATTGAGTGAGTGTGATGTAATGAGTGTGATGTCAGCATTGCTCTTCCCACGGTAACAAGTGACGCTGACGGGCAACAGAGGCAAGGAGCGACGGGCTGATTGAGGCAGATGTAGATGAGATGAAAAGCAAAGAGTGGCAAGAACATAATGGAGAGAAAGCAGCAGTTAGTGAGATTTTTTGCGTCACAAAAACAGCTTAAACTGACACTGCAATAGAGAGGAGGATCCCATTAATACTAACTGGGATGCTGTACATTCTGTTTTTCCAAATTACGTTCTGCTGTTGGGTATGAACACTTCTCCTCCCCCATGAAAAGATCACTCAGAATTAAGAACGAAATGTCATACAACAGCAGTCTATTTGTGAAAGTCATCATTAAATATTTGACCTCTCTCATCCCCCTGGTGTCTGCTGGTATAAAGTGTCACTGGCCAAACATAAAGCTCGTAGTGTGCAGTTCACTGCAGTGATGGAAGAAATATTTACCACATAACATAATAATTAGTAATTAGTAAACGTTCTGCATTCAAAATGTATAATTACAGTACAGTAATTACTTACTGTAAATGATCAAGAGTGAAAGACTTCAGCAGAGGCATTTTTGGATTGATATCATTGATACATTAACATGTAAGCAGTATTATTGTGGCAATTAGTTTAATTAATTGCACATTTGTTTGGTAGTATGCACCACTAACGCACAATCTGAACTGAAGTACATTTTTTTGCATTTCCATAAAAACAAAAAAAGAAACAGCTTGCAAAAGGAATGGTCAAAAGTGAAGCAGCACAGACCGATATATCCTAATTTTTAAACCTTAGTATGGGTCAAGCTCCTCAAGCACAGCGTTCTACATTTCCCACAATGCAACCAACAACATAATTTACCTCATTGACCATGGTTATGCCTTTCAGACTCCATATCCCTACTAACTTGGAGAAAGGAGAGGATAAGGGGTCTGATTAGTGCCTCCAGCTCATTTTTGTCCCAATGTCCCCTAGTGGACATCTGGCCCTGTAAAACCTGAATCTGCAAAGTTACTAATAATTCTAGCTGTCATGACTATAATGCAGAAAAAAAGCAAAACTGTCCCCTTGAAATGCAGTGTACAAGTATAAAGTAGAATGCAGCAAACTTACTCAAGCACTGAAGTGCTGATGTCATGTTGCAGGATTTAAAGCTTGCTGCTATTTGAAGCCTCCTGCATAGAAAGTCACCTGCAGTAGTTCAGCTTTAAATCAAGAAACCAGTGAAAAGGTGGAGGTTTTTAAGACAGTGAACATGGTTGGCTGTACTACTTACACAGCTGAATGATAGTGATAATGTTTTCTGCTTTGCCAGATGAATTTCATGGTGCTTTAGTATCAGATGTTAGCTGAGCTCATCTTCAATCATTAATCTCAAATGGTTGCTCACTTGCTTGGCTCTTCACTGCCACGACACAGTTATTCACACACACATGTTCCCCTGGCCTGTTTCTCACCGGTATACTGTAGTGTCATAAGCACCCACTTTTGATCCTCATGAGAATCTTTTGAAAGAAAACAGCTGAAAACAGCTTCCTGTTGTGGTGTGGTGGATAAGGAAAGCAGAGTTTGTGTGACAAACCAAAACAATGAGCTCAAAGAGACAAAAAGAAATTCCATCAAACTATCGGAGATTGGAGAGTTGGATGATAATTATTCGTGGATTAGTTGCTAATAGCGACACATTTCACAATACAGGTAGTTGTTTGATACATTTTAAATGCAAAAATATTGATTTATACAGCCTTAACTAGTCATGTTACGTTCTGTGCTGAGGCTTCAAAGCGTGTCGAGAAATCCATAAAGTTTTCCATAAAGCGCGTATCAGTTTGTATCATTTTAGACAAAATGGCGTCGTTGATGACATCCGAAGCCTCGCTGCCCAGCCGTACCACATGACCGGTTTATGAAGTGGTTTGAATCTAGACAGTTATTTTATACATCCATGATACACATAAACACATTCACTGCCCTCTGCCCAGTTAAACCATTGCCACTTTCCAGTTTTAAAATACTAATATTGCCCCTCCTGCTCTTAATATATTATGACCAAAAGGATTGTTTAACACAGGTTTGATGGTCGCATTGCTCTCAAAAAAATCAGCTTCTTATACAGTTATGTTGATTATCTTATAGAAACCAAATGAGAACTACACACTACATGGGTGGCAGGGTGGCAGTAGCTCAGTTCATAGTGAGTTGGGTTAGGAATCGGAGGGTTGCTGGTTCAAGTCCCCGATCGGACCAAAGTATGGTGGTGGACTGGTAGCTGGAGAGGTGCCAGTTCACCTCCTGGGCACTGCCAAGGTAATCTTGAGCAAGGCACCAAACCCCCAACTGCTCGGGGTGCCTTTCCATGGGCAGCCCCCCACTCTGACATCTCTCCATTTGTGCATGTATGTGTGTGTAAATTGAAATTTCCCCTTGTGGGATTAATAAAGTATACATTACATTGATATAAATGGATTACGTGGAAATGGATTTTGTCTTTATCGTTATTTCTAAGTCTTGACTGCTGCAAAATACAGTCAAAACCCATCACAGATCACATGGATCATCTGTATGTATCTGCCTGTTTTACACAAACCAATTAGCTTCAATGCTTCATGATGCTTCATCTCACCATCACTAGCTTTAACACCAGAACATTAAAGCTATAACTTCATAATCAAACAAGGAAATTGTATTTAAAATTATAGGTGTGTCTCAATTCTGATACTTTAGTGAGTACACAAACATGTAGTACATTTTATTCTCACTTGTGTAGTGTGGGAATTTCCCATGTTGAATGTTGACAATGTGGTTTCAGATCGCGTGTGATCCCGGGACAAAAATGTGTTTTTCAGGAAATTGTTGGTCATCCAAGATTGTATGTCCTAAATGCATATTTGAAGTTTAACTAACTGACTGGTTTCATCTGACTTGATTGATTGATGTAATTGGTATCATCCTCATAACAGTGAAAATTAATAGAGAGTTTCAATAGAATGAATAGAATTGATCCAAACACCAAGCTTGTGGAACACCATTGCTAACTTTAGTTTGCATGGAGGATTCATTGTTAACATTAACAAACTAAGATCGATCTGATAATTAGCACTCAAACCAGCTTAGTCTGGCCCCTTAAATGCCAATAAAATTTTCCAGCCTCTGTGATAGGATGCTATGGTCAATGGTGTCAAATGCAGCACTAAGATCTATTAAGACAAGTACGTAGACAAGTCCTTTGTCTAAAGCAGTTAAAAGGTCATTTGTAATTTTCACAATCTCTGTATTAAGAGTGGAGGAGAGTGGGGCTTTTTTTCCCTTTTATTTCAGAGTGACAGTGTCGATAGACAGGAAAGGTGGGAGTGAGATTACTGGGTGAGCTAGAGAATGAGTTTTTTAAGAAGAGATTTTATCACAGCTACTTTAAATGACTGTGGCAAAACCTGTTACTAATAAAGACATATGTATCATATCTAGTAATGAAGTGTTCACTAAGGGTAAAGCTCCTTTAAGTAGTTTAGTTGAGATAGGGTCTAACAGACAGGTAGATGGCTTAGCTAAAGAAATCTTTAGAGTTAATTGGCTAAGTGCAACTTTAACTGGGTTGGCATGCACTGGCTATCAATTCAATTCAATTTTATTTATAGTATCAAATCAACAAGAGTTATCTCAAGACACTTTACAGATTATAGAGTAGGTCTAGAGCACACTCTATAATTTACAAACACCCAACAATTCCAGTAATTCCTCTATCAGCTCCACTCGTTTGACTGCTAATGCTACGTCCTAACCATGCTAATAGGTCAGTAGTGCTGATGCAGCTAGTGGGATTACTAACTGAGGAGCATGCAAGATCTATCATCTCCACTGTGTCCCCACACAGCTCTTATCTTCATGGATGTGTTAGCTCTTAGCTCATCTTCGATAAACTGCTATCTGTGTGGACTGGATCATGCGAAGGCATCGTGCATGTGAGAGCTGCAATCTGCTGAAGTCATTCACTGGACACTGTTCATTTTTGAAAGAAACTCTGGGAGATGAAGACAGAGGCGCGCCTGCAATTACGTCTACTTAACTTTAAGTTACAACAAAATTCAATAACTTTAAGGTCTTATTCAAAATACTTTTAAGATCATACATACCAACATTATCTTGATATAATGAACAATAACATCTGGTCTGTTGCCATTTAATCCCTAAAGGATTCCTTCTTTTTTCTAATGAATGTGCTTTCAGGAAGCCTATTATGTCGTTCATTTGAATTCAGTGTTTTGCAGAATTTCCACAACATAGACTTGACAGTGCAGAAAAACAAGGCTTTTTCTCTATTTGTTCCTGTTATTTTATTGAGCCAATGCTGTTATGTTCCATGGTAGCTGTGCCTCGAGACTAGCAGTAGGAGGATGTTTGAGTCCCAGCTCTGACTGGTTGATTAGAATTACCAATTAGACGGAACCTCCCTGTTGGCAGAGGAATTTTCCCAAAGACGCACAGCTTCTCTCTTATTCACAAGCTATTTACTCAGTTAAAGAGCAAATATAGTTGGTCTGATCCTTGGAAATAAACTGATATTAGTCAATTAGTCAGTTAGATTCTTGACCTGAGACTATTAAGACTCTACTATATACCCACATACGACAAGATAGACTTTATTAATCCCGCACTGGGGAAATTCCTCTGCTACAGCAGCTCAAAGAAAACATTTACACACATCAGAATAACACAAATACACATTAAGTAGACATAGGTAAAAAATATATTAAGTATAAGAAATAATAGTAATAGTAATAAATCAAACATATTTACACAATAAACACCCTTCTATAGACAGACAGTATATAAACACAGATGTACCGATGAGTTAGGTGCAGATGAATAGAAAATAAATATTGCAGAGTTGGAGGTGACACAGAGTAATAAATAATAAAGCGCAGTGCAGAATATTGCAGAAACAGCTAGCAGTGCTACATTATGATGTTGTATTAAAGAGTCTGACTGCTGCTGGAATGAAGGACCTGCGGTAATGCTCCTTCTTGCACTGAGGGTGCAGTAGTCTGCTGCTGAAGGAGCCGCTCAGGAAACTCACAGTCTCATGTGGGGGGTGAGAGGTACATACAGTTAGTGCTGCAATGTACCTTTATCTCTCTGCATTGGCATTTTCTTTGATAGAGTGATAAGTACAGCAGTAATGAAATCACAGTGCAGTAAAAGTCACAAGGCAGCACAGATCACAATGTGTTGATACAGTAGCCGCCTTTTAAGACCTTCATTTCTCAGTCAACAGGTTTAAAGCTGCAAAACAAGCAAATAGTCTTTAAGCAAAACACCCACATGCATACACACAATGTATCCTATCCTGCAGTTCTTCTATACCCTTAGACAATCATTCTGCTGCGAGAGAGATTAAGGGTGGCACATCATTGTATATTTGGTCAAAAAGAAGCGGGCATACTGATTTGGAGAAATAGCCATCTAATTACCGCGCAGGATTGGAGAAATAATGAGTGTAAGCGGTGGAACGCAGCAGGAGGGGGAAGTAGAAGCCGAGGCCTTTATTGTTCAGAGCTGTGGAGAGTCTGAGTTACAGTCTAATAAGCTGGACAAGGTGTTTAAAATAAAACATTGGAATGAATTTCCTGACACTGTGCGTCCACCCCCAAATTGTGACAGACTGCATTTAAAAAAAAAAAATAGGCCGTGATTTATTTTTGGTGTTACACTCTATAGTATTGTTGTTCATTTAAAATCCCCCTTGTGGTGCTATCAATGTAACCCTTTTTATTGCTTCCAATCAAGCCAGACAGCAGGCCCATATCTGGACCTGGCAGAGCACTGTTGCCAAGCAGCAGTTGGAGTTCTAACTAAAAGCATCATGATGGATTGTGTAAATACTTGAACGATTGGAAACAGCAGGGGAGAGCACCAATGTGCAAACAACCTGTGTCTCCCCAGCTCTGACGTGTAGGTATTGACATCACACAGTTTCTTTTAACTTTTTAAAGTTAACTGAGACCTATTGTTAATTCCAAATATAGCAGGAGGGGTGAGTCATCAGGATCAGCTGAACAGAATACAGTTGCAGTAAATGTATGAGCTGTACCTTTTAAAATGGTTTTTGAATTACCTAGCATGTTGTATGATTCTACAAAACATTGTTAACATATCATTTTAATATTAAAGGTAATGAATGCAGAATAAACTAGATATAACTGCATTTCGTTGCCTTGTACCTGTACCTGTGTAATGACAATAAAGTTGAATCTAATCTAATCTAATCTAATCTAATCTAATCTAATCTAATCTAAAAAGGGTCAGTTCACTTAAATTACATACAAAAAATGTTCTTACTTACTTCTACAGTGCTGGAGGAAGTGCTTAGATCCTTTGCATCCTCTCTCTCTCTCATGTCCAATGAATGCATGTTACTTAGTAACTTGACAAGGTTAAGGTTAGGCTTCAAAAGCCCTATTCACACAGGATGAGTAGTTCTGATGGACCGCCAGTCATTTGTAATCATTACAGAAGTTGTCTGTGATCATAATCCTGCGCGAAAAGGCTGTGATTTATAAAGTAAATATAACCCCCACAAATGACCATCCACCGAATAACAAGGTCCTGTGATAATGATAGTCCCGTGTGAATCGTCTGTGATTTGGCGAGTTGTTTCTAATTTTGTCAAGGTTCTTGTTTCCTGTACGGCTTTTTACTTCTTTCACAAAGACGGATATGGCATCTCAGATGGCTGTGGATGCAACTTAGTCCGGCTGAGGGTGATGCTGTGTGGGTGCAGTGGCGGCGGGGATGGGGTATACGCCTCGGGTAACCTCTACTCTCAAAAAGATACAGAACCCCAATCCAATTGGCCGTCCGCCTTTGAGGGAGCCATCTCTTGGGGTGCAGACACATCAGTAAATGTGTGTAAAAGCAGGCTTTGCTTATCTCGTGCGAATGTGCTACACGAAACTCAGATGTGTGTGTGTGTGTGTGTGTGTGGGGGGGGTTGTAATTTCCAAATCCCCAGATTATACTAATCCCGTGTGAAGAGGGCTATAGTTTTATCATTTTTACTGTTACTACAATTGCCACTGTTCATTGTGTCATTCCAATATACCCACTGCCATAATTATTTTGAGTCATTTTTCTGTATTTCTGTATCTCTCTGTCTCTCTCTCTCTTTCTCTCTCTCCCACAAGCCAGCAGCAGCAGCAGCAGCAGTTTCTTCCTAAAAGGAAGTTTGTCCTCGCCACTGTCACACCAAATGTTTGCTCTTGTGGGGAATTGATGGGTCTCTGAAAATTATAGAGTGTGGTCTGGACCTATTCTATCTGTAAAGTGTTCTGAGATAACTTCTCTTATGATTCTACACTACAAATATGTATTAAAATTGATTTAAATAAGTTACATAAGAATCAGTATTATCAGCAAGATCTACAAAAGTAAAAGTGCAGTAAAAAAAAGGTAAGCTAATTTATTTTTAGTATATATATATATATATATATATATATATATATATATATATATATATATATAAGCATATTATTGGATTTTTAATACTGAAGTATTAATGAATAGTCAGCATTTTCCTATTGGCTAGATTTAATAAGTGTAAACAGTTTGTTCAAACACGGTCTAAACTCAGGCACTGCTTCTTTACATCTTTATACAGCCCGATCCGGTTGGGGAGAGTTCTAGCCCGATCCGGCAGCTCTCTTTACCCTGTCTCTCCTAGTTAGTCATGCTCTCCTGGTTAGTTATGCTCTCCCAGTTATGCTGTAATAGTTTCAGACTGCTGGGGGACTTCCTTTGACACACTGAGCTCCTCTCTCCTCTATCTTTCCATTTGTGTGCATCCATGTCCCAGAAATGCTTGTTACTAACCTAGCTCTGGGGAGTCATTCCCCGGAGTCCTTATGTTCTTTCCCCCCCAGCATGTTTCCTTGGATCAGGGAGGCTCCATCATCATGGTAGCAGCTGTAGCCATGGTCCCGCTACACGTCCTGTGATGCCGTGTTCATCCTGCTACGTCCTGCTGTGCCTTGTAATGCCGCACAATTCCCTGCTAAGCCATGAACTACTACAAAGAACTACTACAAACTGTTATCTTTTCTGTGGCTGTTATTGCCACTCTTCATTCTAACCCCAACCGGTAGTCAGACACCGCCCACCAAGAGCCTGGGTCTGGGTCTGGGTCTGTCCGAGGTTTCTTCCTAAAAGGGAGTTTTTCCTCGTCACTGTCGCACTGTTGCTTGCTCTGGAGGGAACTACTAGAACTGTTGGGTCCTTGTAAATTCTGGAGTGTAGTCTAGACCTACTCTATCTGGTCTAGACCTACTCTATCTGTAAAGTGTCTTGAGATAACTCTTGTTATGAATTGATACTATAAATAAAATTGAATTGAATTTAATTGAATTCTTTGTAAAAGGTCTCAAGTCAAAAGTCCGGGAACTGGTCTGCTCTTCATAACTATTAAATCTAAATTTAAATAAAGTAAACATTGGTCAAATAAATGTAGTGGAGTCATCATGTCAAGATTACAAAGACACGTAAAACACCCCAACCCTTTGATAGAAAGTGGTTTCAATGGGATTATACACAGTGTGGACTTATCCAGAGTTTCTGTAATAATTTGGGTGTAGCAACCCCTTTAAGGATTAGATCGTAGCAATATGTCAGCAGGAATAACCTCCAAACATACACAGACACACACAAAAACATAATATACCAAGTCTGTATGGTTACTGAGCCATTAGCCTCAGCTGGAATGAATGCATGGGAGAATTGTGAACAGGAGATTCATGGCAGGCTCTCTAGAGACGAAACTTAAACCTTGAGAAGACAAGACGAGAAACATGAAAAGGCAGTGACTCATCTCATCTTGTTTGAACACTGTCTCCATTGCTATTCAAGCGGAGAAGCCATCCTGGAATAAGTCTGCCTGTGGATCCACAATGCCTCTACTCAGTAAGTTCACTGCCGTTGCTGCCGAGGCTTTTCCAGTCAAGTAGATGTGCTGCATCACATCAAATCTCTAATAGAGCGGAGTGTTTTTTAAAGACACTCTCATTTAAGTTTCATCTGACTGCTCCTGAAGGCCCGGGGAAGGTGTGGTCTCCAGCCGAGTGGAGCTGCCGTGGTGTCAGCACAGGCCATGGCTGATGACCAGAACTAAGATTGGAGCCTCTCCTCCTGCACTGCCCTTATTCACATTAGTGCAAGTGTAGAGACTGTTTTTTGAGGTGTATTTCTCCTCCTACCTCCTAGGCCTGGCACAAACGTGAGCAGTTGGCCCCTAATCAGCACCCAATTGGTTCCTGAGTTAGTTTGGTTATACACTCAGTTGCCAGTTTATCATGTATACAAATTAATGCAATCTAATACAGTCCTACTATTAATCCTCCATGTTGTAGTTGATTCAACTCTTATCATTTTGAAGAATGAAGTTTTGGTCAATTAATTAATCAATGAGGGTAGGCTAAAATAAAAGATTCCTACACATGCCACATACACACGTCAGGGCACCTTTAACAGGCAGGATTACAGGAAAACTTCCCACAGTGCTAAAACTATAATCTGTTGCATTACCTTCAAATAAAATCTTGTGATGTGTATGACCAAATCGAGGATTAGCTTTAGAAATACTTTAAATACTTTGAATCTGCTATGGCTTTTGTTCCTGATTAAAGTTTACATAAGGTAAACAGTGTGTGTGTGTGTGTGTGTGTGTGTGTGTGTGTGAGAGAGAGAGAGAGAGAGAGGGCTTAACAGATTGTTTTCTGTGTTTAGGCTGTTATTTGTGTCAATATGTTTCAGCAATAATTCCGAACAAGTGTTGGTGTGTTAATGTACTGGCCTGTGTGTGTGTGTGTGTGTGTGTGTGTGTGTGTGTGTGTGTGTGTGTGCTGAGTGTGTGAGAGAGGGACTGAAAGGGAGAAATGGGAGAGTGAACACGATGTACCCAAGCACAGTTTTCCTGGGCCGCATCCAAGTGTTGGAGTAGGCTTGCAGCTATGTACGTTGTAGACACGTCCCTCCTATTCTCTGTCCTCACCCTAAACTGATCTACCCTTGTGACCTCACTTTACCCCCACCCCCCAACTCATGCTGCCACTGATACTCCTCCGATGCCCTCAACTTCCTGTCTTGTCCTGCTGTCTGCTCACGTCTTTCCTCCAGCCCCTGTACTCTAGACCTGACCTGAGTCCTTTCATGGTTTTCTGCAGTCCCTTAATGGTTTCTGTGCAACACTGCCCCACCTCTGCTCCCCCCATGCAGGCTCCTCTCTCTCTCTCTCTCTCTCTCTCTCTCCCTCCCTACCGTACCTTTCACTTGTCCTCTGGAAACTTAGCGGAGAAGAGGTGTCATGTGAGGTGAACACTGTCTCCCGTGCCAAGCCTGCAGGCTGGCACCAGGGGCATAAAGACAAAACAGAACCCCTATGTTACACACACACACACACACACACACACACACACACACACACACACACATACACTCTTTAACACATGTGCTGAGAATTGAAACTAGTAATCCTTTTGTCAACATGTCTGTTACTAAGCAGTCATTGCGGTGGTGTTTTGGCTCGGGGGGGCCAGAGGTTTTCATTTTCTAACTACAATTCTAGCTAACAAGATGGCGACGGCCGGAGCCACCGGGAGCGGCCCACCTTGAGCTTCATTTTCCCTCTTTAGAAACCAACGGGTAACATGTCACATTACCCATTGGTAACGCTGCCTGAGATGCTGCTGCTGCTGCTTTCATCCCTGGTCCTTAAACTATATTTTGTCATATTCAGTCAACAAAAGAGAGCAACAAAACGTCACCTAAAGCAAGTGGGAATGATATCAATACAGAACTGATTTCTAAATGATAGACCAGCAAGGCATATAAAGGCAGATCATGTATCAAGTTCATTAAAGAAAATTCTAGCATCAAGAAAGAGGGTTTGTGTTCAGTTGTTTCAAGTTAAGCTGGCAGGAGATTTGAAGTCTCAATACAAGATTAAATGACTCGTTAAGATATTTTTTTTCCCAGTACAGGCTCTTTGGGTTAACACTCTCCTAAATCGGAGGAGGAGAGGGGAGATTACGAGAAGATAGAAAAAACACTGATACAGAAAGAGGAGTGGGTGGATAGAGAGAGAGAGTGAGATGAAGTAAGGACTAAGGAAAACGACGGGATGAGCGAGGGAAATCTGGGTTTAAGAGCTTTGCTTTGCTTTAACACGAGCATGTAGGAATTAATGAAGATCTCCGGCAACACACAGCAGAGAGATTCTACAACCTGGAGGCTGGTGAAAATGAATGACAGTAATGAAAATGATTATGATTATGAAAATAGTTGGTAGTTAATCAAATGGACCAAGAGGAGGCCTTTACTACTTTACCACTTCCTTCCTGTTTTGGTGCAGTAGATAGCAACATCTAGCTTCATACATACATGAAAAGCATGCTAAAGTTAGCTATTGTTAGCATTTTAATGCTAGCTGGCCAGCTAGCTGGTCAGCCAACATTACCCAAGCTAGCATAGCTAGTAAGAAACATAACATTGATGTGGGAGGTCAGTAGCCTGCTAAGCTAAACAGCTAAGACATTCATAGCTGGCTAGCAACCAGGCCGAACATTTACTTGTTGCCAAGGGATTGAGTATAGAATAGAAAATTGTTTATTTATTTTTTTTTTTTTCTGCATTTATTTACTCTTTTATTTATTTATTCATACATTTATATCAACAATTATTGTATTACTGCATATATCTATTAATGTATTTATATCTGTATTTATTTTTTGATTCCTATATTTATTTATTTAATTCCTATATTTATTTATTTATGCATTTATTTATTCATTTATTGAGACTTAAGTCATGTTCCGTCCTCCATACTGACACAAGCGGTTCTTGGGTCAAGACCAACAAAGTGTTGGCCAGTTCTCCTGGCCTAGGAAGTGGTAGTAGGAACAGGGCCATTGCCCCCACACACACACACACACACACACTTTACACCCCTGGCCTGATTTGGTCTAGCGCCTGGTGTGATCCCACCTCATGCTGTAACATTATTATGTATTTTGTGCCATTGTTTTATTGTTACTAATGCCACAAGCCGTTAGCAGCATTTAAATGTTCTACCTGCTCAACAACCACGTTGTATATGGTTGTGTGCTTTAATCCATATTTTATATGACTATTTTAAGACAATCAAGTCACATGTTTTACACACAACATGTGGTTCCATTTAATACGATCGCATGTATTGTATGTACAATCTTAATCTGAAATGTATCTAACATGTCCAGTGATAAAATAAATACTCTACTTTAGTGGTGTTTAAAAATAGAATATTTAAAAAGGGTAAAGAACAATATATTTCTCTGAAATGAAGTGTAATACAGTAGAAATATAAAGCAGCGTTAAATGGAAATACTTTGGTAAGTTAAGTACAAGTGCCTAAGAATTCTACAGTACAAGTACTCTTGGGTAAACCACCACTGACAACCAATATGAACAATAATTTTAGCTTCATCTGAGTATCAATTAGGATCTAGGATCCTGTCTTGATTCAACCTTTCTTTGTGCAATTACATCATCTCCCATCAGAAGTTATGTCACACAGATTTAGATTGAAGTGGATCAACTCTGCTGTGCCAAAAATAGATGTTTGTTTGAGTGTGGTGGAGTGTACATGCCATACAACTCTCTCTCTCTCTCTCTCTCTCTCTCTCTCTCTCTCTCTGATGAAGGGATTGCATAAGGAAGGAGAAGAGATGGATTCAGGTCATGGTGGCTATGGGAGCCAGTGTGAGTGATTAGACCAGACACACTCAGGCAACTCAAGCTTGCTTCCTGTCTAGAGAGGAGGGATGGAGGGAAGTGAAGGAGAGACAGACAGGGACTCGCCTTTCAGGCTGTCAACCCATTCCACTTGACTGCTGTTCTATTCTTGACCAGTCTGTGTGCTGTTCCAAAAATAAAACACTATCAAGGAATGGGAGAGCACTTATGCAGCTCCCCCTCCTCCTCAAAATACACAAATTCACACTCACTACTCCCATTTACAACAAGCAAACAATGTATTGTATTATTTGTGTCTTTCACAACACCCTTGTCAGGTGGTAAGATAGAAATCTCAATTCAAGTCTCAAAGAATTGCGACTTGGAATTTGGAGTCCAGTTCTCACTGCGTTTGGCCATTCTTGATCTCTCAGCTTCTCTTTTCAGAGTTAATGTGCACACGGCCCTGCAGTCTCATGCCCTTTTATGGGAATTGGCGGGGCATTTATCTATGCTAATTAGGATTAAGTGGCATTCCCTTTAAATTAACAAAGACGGTGGGATTCATCATTTTATGAACACAGGTCTGAACATTTCTGTGGTTTGAGAACATCTTCATGAATCTGACGTGCACTTTTCTTAGGATCTTTCTTAAAACAAATTTGGGGAAAAACTTAGGTGAATTTGGTGAAGGAGGCCAATTGTCTGTTTCTTAGCTGTTTGCCAATATATGCCGTGCAGGGTAGCACAAGCACTGTCTAAATGTTTAGGAAGGAAGTGCACTTCCTTGAAAAAAAACAAATGGCACCAATAAAATATTCATGAGCAGTCAATCAAGGCCAGTGAACTGCTTCTGAAAGTGTCACTCTGTTATCTCGTCAACACATGACATGAAGATAAATGAAGGGAGGATGCACCATCTCCCTTGGTTTTCCAGCCAGTCACTGTTTTGCTCCAGGCAGTGAAACCTGCTGAGTTTGCGTTGTGTGTCTCTGTGTGGTTATATGTTTTCCCAGCCGTTTTATTACATAAGGATAGCAGCAGCAGTGGAACAGACGTGACCGCGGGCTCAGTAACTGGTTTAAAATGGTAAGTTTTAAAAAGCGTAGTCTAGCAGCTAGATGGGGGACAGAAGCCTGCAGTCCATTTGATAGCTCCATTTAGTGTCTTCATTACATGGTCAATTATCTAGGCCTTACATAACAGTACTTTCCCACCAGAGGACAGTAAAACTCGAGCAGCACTGCTTTTCCTGAACGTGTTCCTGCATTGCAGGGTAATAAGTAATAAGGCAACAGACCATTGGGCTCTGAAGTAGTCTAAATGCTGCATGCGTTTATAAGAAAATACATTACCAGACAGGCTGTGGAGTGAAAGGATGTTGCAAGCACAAAGTGGTGTCACTGTGCTTCAATATGAATGTGAGATACATTACGTGAGGTTGTGCTGCCCTCTAGTGGAGTCAAAGGTGTACTGCATCAGTTAGTCACATGATTCCATGGAGCTGGGACCTATAGATATCTAGCCTTCTATTTGTGCCTGCTTGTGTAGAAATTGACTTGCATATTAGAATGAAGGTAATGTTAAGGTCCCATAGAGTTATGAAGTGGGCATCCCATCACATATTTGTATTAAATGTGTTACCTTTAAGCCCAAACACTGAACAGGCTGAAAAATGTGTGTGACAAAGCTTTTTTTGCAGAGAATTGCATGCCCATCCAGTAGGCACAGAGCAACACTAACATTTGTCTGGGTTGTGTTTTTCTGTCCAGCAGCTGAACTGGCTCTTTAGCTGCTAAATTCTGCACTACGTTCACCAGCTAGTTGCTAACTTTGTCTGTGAGCCATTTGGTGCTGAGCATGTAGCGCACAGTTGTATGGGCTGAAATATGTGCCAACAGAAACTTAATTTGAATCATTTATATTTGAATTTGAATTGCTAAACTTGAATAATTGCATTGAAAACCTGAATTTGAATCACATAAGTTTAAATTGTATTGTTTAATTTGAACCACTGCATTGAAAAACTGAATCTGAATAATATAGAAAAGTACCCGGATGTCTGTCACAGTAACTTGAAATTGAATTGTGGGAACTGAATGTGAAGATATATAGATATATAACTTTCATTGATGATCATATTTTATTGGATTTTAGTTCCAAACAAATAAATTGAATTTTAAACTTTACTATTCAGATTCAGTTTTTCAATGCAGTGATTCAAATTAAATAATACAATTTCAAATTATGTGATTCAAATTCCATTTTTCAATGCAATTATTCAAGTTTAGAAGTTCAAATTCAAATATAAATGATTCAAATTCAGTTTCTGTTGGCACATATTTCAGCCCATACAGTTGGTTCAACTTGGCATAGTTATACAGTCATTTTTATCTGCTTATTAGAAATATTAATTAGCAGCTTTATGTTTTCCTGGTCAGAAAAAAAATCCAGAATGGACCAAAGTTTTCTCATGCTGAAGAACTGTATAGGCTATATTAAATATGTTTTAAACCCTTTCAGGAAAAAAAAAAAAAAAAATCTCAAAAGTAATCATTGATGTAGTTTAAACATTTAAAAGAAATAATCAATATTTTTGACCTAACTGCAGTTCCAAGAATAATAAAATAGCTAACGGTAACATAGATCTTAATCAGATATTTCCTGCCTTCCCAGTTAGGGCAGGTTTGTGACTGACACACTACGTCCTGCAGTGTTTGTGGGCAGCACATTGTCAGTACACCTCCAGTATAGTTCATAACACTATACCTACTACACTATAGCTTAGGGCTTACTAAATATTTCCAACCTCCTATCAATGGATATATGTGCTGACTGTGTGGGCTGATATGGTACACGTATCAGCCCACACAGCTTTTATCATTTATGTAGACAAGTTTTAGCCAACACCAGAGGATGCTGTGGCTCAACCTCTTCTAACACAGAGTCATGTTAGCAGCACTGCTCTGCAAATACCAGCAAGTGTTTAAATGGGAAAGAAGCCCCAAGCTGAAAGTTACTTAATTGATACATTTCCACTTTTGCACATATGTGAAACCCAAACAAAGGGCATCGAATTTGATTATAGAAACCAAATATTCTGAGACTCAACACTCGATTAATGCTTTTATAGGAATTATTTTTTTCCTGGCTTTCACTCAATCCTTGCACTGATTGCCGTTTCAAAGAAACAGTATCAGAGAGTTTGTCACTTTTGTCAAAGCAGCATTTAGGGGGAAGTGCCTCACTCAAGGCCCCATCTGAGTGTGATTCGAGGCATTTCTCAATCCTTTCCCCATCCAGAGCAGAGCAGATACCACCTACCAGCTTCAAACCTTTCAGCTGCTGCTGCCCCAGGATGATATACTGCCATGTGATCCTATTCATCTCCGGTCAATGCGTGTGAGTGGCTACTGTATCTTTTCATTAGACGCTCCAAATGATATGGCCATAACAGATGCAGGTCATGAATCAAAGGTCTTAAACCACCCGGCTAGCTGATCTCTTCAGCAGCTGCTACTGTCCAATCTCCACTGGATCCACAACATGGAAGGTCTACATAGAAATACACACAAAGTGTAACAGGCTCTACTGTTCTGGTCTCTGCTGCCTGCTGTGTCCTCTCTACCTGGTGCAGGTCTACATCTGATCCTCGCATAGACCACACTAACTATTCCTGCCTTGTGTGAACTGAGCTCGTGAACGCAATGACCCCATCAAATCAACAAAGCCTGGGAGGAAGAAGAGGAAAAAAAGATGTGAGCGAACATTTTGCACAGCATATCAAAGCATAACTCATTTACCCTTTTACTTGGCCCAACTCAAATTAAAGCATGAATGTGCCTGAAAAATAAGGATCACACATGTTTTGAATATGGTGAATTTTAATTGATAATAAATTGTGCTTTTGTAGACCTCAGACTATGCATTGAAGTGGTTAAAGGTGTTTTTTTAAATGGACATAAAATCAGAAGAGAAGAAAATAATTGATGGCATTTGAGGTTGTTTGATGGGGTTTAGTTCCCCTTAGCTGAACTGTAGATTGCACCTGTGATTGCTATAAAATCCACCAGTTGGACCCAATCCCAGCTACATTAGAGGGACAATAGAGTGTACCACTGACAACCATTAGGAAACAAAAGGCTTCTTCATAAGTACCAGTCTGTGGTTTAAACATTTTTGGCTGATCCCTTAAAATGTTGCAAAGTGGGGCATATCTGTACTGTATCTAAAGGGTTAAACCAGAGGTAGGCAACCTGTGGCTCCAGAGCCCAATGCAGCTCTTTAGTCCCTCTCCAGTGGTTCCCTGTGGTTTTGAAGAAAAGTTATATGGAAATAGCAGCCCAGTCTCATGGCAGTTTGTGAAATGTTCACGTTATTTAATTTATTAATTTGTGTACAGGTCACGTAAATGTCGTTTTTTTTGTGTGTTGATTATGAATTTGGAAGTACTGTATTTCAATGGGAAGCCTATTTCGTGGTCACAGAACAATAACGGTATCAAGTTGTATTGAAAAGCCGATTGCTGTGATCTGTTCTGAGATCCACTAGACCTGAGCATCGGTGTTCTGTGTTCTCCCATATGTTCTTCTTCCAGTACTGTTCAGTCTCAGCCCTGGGTGGATCTGATCTTGTGTTATTATATATATATATATATATATATATATATATATATATATATATATATATATATATATATATATATATATATATATATATATATATATATTTTTTTCTTTTATTCTTTTTTACTACTTTGTTATATGGGGGGAATGAGTTGAGGTTGGAGTAGTCTGGCTTGGGAGTGATGTGTGTATGTGTGAATATATTTTATGTTTTGTATTTGCTGTTTAATTGTTTGAAGGACCACCTCAGAAATGAGATGATTCATCTCAAGGGGTTATCCTTCTAAAATAAAAATAAAAAAATAATAAAGAATGCTCAATTAGAACTACAAGTAATGGTCATAGGCTAAATTAGCCTATGACCATTACTTGTAGTTATAAATGAGCATTCTTTATTATAAGAATCAAAGATTATTAGACTCAAATATGTTTTGGGCCTCCAGACAGTCTTTTATTTTGATAGTAAAGGTTGCCAACCCCTGAGTTAAACCGTCAGCCACAATGTCTGAGTCTGGCCTTTGTTGCATCCCGCTCTTTTCCTTATTTCGTGGTCTCCCTATGTAATAAATGCATTCAACGCCCACAAAATCATTTAAAAAAATATGAGATGAATTGAGAGGTTAACCAACAAGAAAGGATTTAGGTCGGAAGAGGTAAAAGTATCCAGTAAGAGTATCCAGTACTAAGAATTTTGTACAAGCATTTTCCTTTCTTTTTTGCCACTGTTACTTAATTCATTTTTTTCACAGGTAGATGCAGAACAGTTCACTTTAATGCACCACACAATGTGTCGATAAACTATATTACATCATACTGTAAATAAAAATACTAATCTTTCCTCTTAACCCATCCATAAACCATTCCATTCAAATAAATTATGACTGATGTATCGCCTCACATATAAAATCCTCCTTCTTACCTACGAATCCCTCCATGCCCTGGCCCCACAGTACATCTCTAGCCTCCTCCATCTATACACCCCACCCTGAAACCTGCAGTCCTCAGATGCTGGCCTACTCTCCATCCCCCACACCAGACACCTTTGGAGACAGAGCCTTTAGTGTTGCAGCCCCACCCCTCTGGACCACCTTCCCTGCAGATATCCAAAAAGCTACATCCCTGGACATTGTTTTTAAAAACTCCTGCAACACCACCTGTTTACCGTAGCCTACAACCTCCCTTACTTAGCTACTGTAATTCTGCAAAGTGTCCTTGTGTTGAAAGGCGCTTTATAAATAAAAGTTATTATTATTATTATAGTAGGGTTAGGCTTAAGTTCATAATAGTCTCACCTTGCCAGACCTTCCTTCACAGCGCTGCGGAGGAGGGTCTGGCTAGTCCACACAGCAAAAAACACGCTTTGGCTGTTTTTTTTAAACCAATCACAATAGTCATGGGCCACACTAGGTGCCAGAGAGAGCTATGGTGCTGCTGCAAAAAAGCCTCAGGAAGGAACTTGTTTTGGTGGAACGTAAGGTTGTTTTAGTCGTTTTTTAACAGAAAACTCAGATTGGGCAGTTAGTCTAGCTAGCTGTCTGGATTTACCCTGCAGAGATCTGAGGACCAGGTAACCATAGTCCTCAGATTGGACAGATAGTCTAGCTAGCTGTCTGGATTTACCCGGCAGAGATCTGAGGACCAGGTAACCATAGTCCTCAGATTGGACAGATAGTCTAGCTAGCTGTCTGGATTTACCCTGCAGAGATCTGAGGACCAGGTAACCATAGTCCTCAGATTGGACAGATAGTCTAGCTAGCTGTCTGGATTTACCCTGCAGAGATCTGAGGACCAGGTAACCATAGTCCTCAGATTGGACAGATAGTCTAGCTAGCTGTCTGGATTTACCCTGCAGAGATCTGAGGACCAGGTAACCATAGTCCTCAGATTGGACAGATGGTCTAGCTAGCTGTCTGGATTTACCCTGCAGAGATCTGAGGACCAGGTAACCATAGTCCTCAGATTGGACAGATAGTCTAGCTAGCTGTCTGGATTTACCCTGCAGAGATCTGAGGATCAGGTAACCATAGTCCTCAGATTGGACAGATAGTCTAGCTAGCTGTCTGGATTTACCCTGCAGAGATCTGAGGACCAGGTAACCATAGTCCTCAGATTGGACAGATAGCACCGGATCCAGGGGAATTGTCATGGATAAAGACTAAGTTTACATTAGATTTGATACAAATTTATGAGGTAGTAAGTTAAAATTTTGACTTTTTACCTCATTATTCTGAATTAGTGAGTCAAAATTTTAATGGTACTATCTACTGCTAGTGTTTTGATTTCTTCATTCATACACTTTCTATCCAAGCAAAGCTGAAGTTCTGATATTTGACCCAGGTGGGGCCTGTGATGCCCCCTAAATGGACCTGTGTCCCCTGGAACTATATGTGAAATCTACTGTTAAAAAGCTGGGTTTGATAATGGACGGTGATGTTTAATTGGACAAGTGGATAAACACTATAATAAACTCTTTTCCAACTAACGTCGAGCCCTTTTTATCTTTGATTCATTTTGAAAGAGTGATACATGCCTTCATAATCCTGTATTGTTGTGTTTGTTGGTCCAGGACTTCCTCTCACGCTTGCAGTTGGTCTGGAACACTGCAAATCATCTTTTAAAAGTGACATGCAGACCAGAGCACATTTCCCCTCCACTGGCCTCCTACCACGGGCTCCCAGTACATTTTAAGATTGATAACCCCCCCCTCCATTTAACACACTATGTTAGTTGCCTTGCTATATTATTGTCATTTTGTCTTTCAAACTGGTCTTTGTGTTTTTACGGTGCGGTCTTTTTATGTTTTTTTTTTTTTTTTTATATCTTTGATCGTACAACACTTTGGTCAACTGTTGTTTTTAAATGTACTTTATTATACTTTAGAATTGGATTGGATATCTCTTTTCGTGGCAGAAATGAGTTTCAACAGGATCCACACACACATACCTAAATACTTACCTGCATGGACACAAGCATGCACCAGTACAGCCTGGAATTTACACACGTATACAGATTTACAAATGTATCAATCAAAAAATAACCGTTGTATATGCATGTGCATGCATGAAGTAAGGAAGGAACAAATCATCTTGTGACCCTGAGGCTGGGTACCACTGCCCTAGTCTCTGAATAACCCTACAGCATTTTCCTTTCAGCTATTTAAAAAGATAATCTGTATTTTATTTGATCAAACTAGATAATCACAAATGAAACCTTCAACAGTATTACCTACGGTATGTGAATGAACCAGTCCAACCCACACAAGCTTAATTCCATTTTATTCTTCTAGCTACATACCTGTGAGGGAAAAGTAAGAAGTGTGTGATTTTGAAATAGTGTATTGAAATGTCTGTTAGTAGGTTTGTGTTGAGAACTTTGTTTGTATTGCTTTCTGATGTGATCCAAGGTGCTGCAGATCTAATATTGCTCTGCTCCAGAGTCTCAACAGCTGCTGAAGTGCAGGTCTCAGCTCCCTGGTGGTTTTGCCAGTAAAGGAACATCGTACATGGGCTGATATCCTGCCTCCCTCACCGCTCTGGATGGGAGAAACAGAATCTCATCTGGGGAAGTAGAACACCCTCGTCGAAGCCCACCAAGGCCTGTTCCTAGTAACCCAGAGACGCCTGCTGGCACGGCATGAAACACATAACTAAAGTATGGGATTGGATCTGAGGTTTACAGCTTGGGCTCCTTCCCCAATTAGACGGGATCGTGGAGGCAAAGCAAAATAGGGTGAAGTTTTTACAATGCCACATGGGTCTTTATAGTGGATGAGTTCTGTTTTGGGGTTATATTACAGCCTTCCAGAAGAACCACACAGGTCCAGCCACTCTGTCCCCCTCTACACTAAATAATCCACTTAAAACTGTAACTTCAACACAGTCATTGTGTGTTATAGGCTTCAAAAGATAAAATCCAGTACATGGAATTAAAATATAATTCAATAGTACATAGATATGAAAAATATCAATGAAAAGAGACTGATGAAAAATCCCAAATCTTTATTGTCTTTGCAAAATTACACAAAATGCCGCTTTGTTTTTTTTAGAAAGAATGTAGTACAAAAACAAGAAGAAAAAGCTAACATGATAATAAATAGCCACAAAGTAATAGCAAGAAGATAAAAAATAAATGATTAAAAAATATATTACAACTCATTCATTTGGATGAACCAAATCTACCTTGTCATACTGTATATGAAAAAATCTTGTACAGGTATATGAACGCATGTATACAACATGAAAACTGAGAAATTAGGGGTACATGTGTAAAGTAAGTGTGTTTAAATATTACAAGTGCCAGGTGGAAATACAACATAATAAAGTAATCAAGAGTTGTGACCATTAAATTATGTACATAGAAAAATAAACTCAGTATTGTCTGTTTTGTGTTTCAAAGAGAGTCTGCAACCTCCATTTCTGCTGGAGGCAAAAGAAGGCATGAGGGAAGTCGGAGTCTGGGGGATTACGGCAACAAGAGCATCATGATGGATGTCTCGCGTGTTGACAAACATGGTTTTTCAATTATCAACACCAATGACTGCACCATAACAGAAAAATTAAAAGACAAAATGTCATGTAACAGGGGTCCTCATTAGAAACTCCTGAAAACATTCAAAAACAGAAATAAATCCATTAAATGTAGCAACAATGGTCTTAAAATTTTAAATGTTACTGCAATTAATGTTCAGAAGGTAGTTTATACTTTATGTACACATTATATCCCTAATCCTTACCCTTTTGAGGGCTATTGGTGATCGCTTTGAGAATGTCACACGTGTTTTTGGAGATGACCTCTTTCAACTTCCGTACACGGCGAGGGCTGGACGCCCCCACATAGCTCTCCGGCTGAAGGACGGCCATGCCGTCACTCACGTTTCCCATAATGATGACCTGTCCCTCAGCAGCAGCACCTGTGATGTTCGGGCACGGGCAATTCCAGTCCATATTGAGGAAAGTGACCTCCAGAGGCTCCTTGCCAAAGAAACGGAGACCCATCTTCTCATCCTTTAGGATCTCTTCCACAGTCACCAGGGCGTGGCCTGAGTCCTTCTCCTCTGTGAGCTCCGTCATTCGGCCCAGGATAACAAAGTCGCTTCGGCAGAAGCTCGTCACCATCTTGCCTCTTGGTTTGCAGGCCTTGCAGTGGTGGTTTTTTGGGTAGGGGCAAATCTCCTCGCAGGCTTCTTTAGATTCAAAGTTGTTGTCGTTGCCCTCACACCCCCCGTAGATGAAGGACTGACACTGCCGCAGGGTGCTGCTGTAGGCCCAGCGTGGCTCGTAGGCCTTACAAGAGCCCTGCAGGCTGGGGAGCCCGCAGGGGCCTGAAAGCTCGGGGCCGCAGCACTGCATGCACTCGTCGTACGTCTCGAACACCTTCCTGGGCTGCTGGCTGTTGCTGTTGATGTGGCAGTGGGTAAAGGAGAAGCAGTTGTTGGTCTTCGGCTCGTAGTACCAGCTGACTTTTTCCATTTCGCTACCGCAGTCCTCTGAGTTATCAGGGGGCTTCAGACACTCATCAGGAAGGCAGCGGGTCACATTCTTGGGCTCTGGGGTCTTGGGTGGCTCTGTGGGAAGCACAGTCAGTGGGTGGTTGGCCTGCACTGAGCCAGATGGGTTCTGAGCGGTGCAGGTGTAGATGCCTGAATCATGCGGCTGGGCATTGTAGATGACCAGCTGACCGATATTAGTGACCACCATATTCACTCGCATGTGATTAGGCCTCATGGCTACCCTCTCCACCCCCTCTGGCAGCTGCTTCTCCCAGGTGATGTCAGGCCGGGGTCGACCCGTCACGTCACACAGGAAGCTGGCTGTGTCACCCACATTAACAGTCTGGTGAGCGGGGCTGCTGACCACGAAGGGTGTCTGAGGCTCAGTGGGAGGTGGGATAGTCGCCTGAAGAGGAGCAGTGGTCGGGCGAAGAGTGGTGGCCTGGGGCAGCGAGGGGCTGGTGTTGGGCCAGGTGAGGTGGAAGCGGCAGGTGACAACAGCCAGGGTGATGCCCTTGGAGCAGGCCTCTGCGTCCATGTAGCACTTGTTGTAGTAGGTCATACCATCAGATGCGCAGGTGAAGTGCGGCTCCCTCTCGCAGCGATCCCGGCACTTACACACCGGCTGGCCGTCCCAGATGTCGCACTCAGAGCCCTGCTGGGTGCACATGAAACTGGTGCAGGTGGCTTCCTTGGGCATTCCCATGGGGCCTTTCTCCCCGTGCAGGTAACGGGCTGCCACACAACTCCGATTCCCACACACATTTTGGCAACACTTCTCAAAGGACTCACACTCCTGTAAGAGGAGAAGAGAACGTTACAGATGCAGGAGGCTGCAGGCATCTGGGAAGCATTTTTATAAAGCAAACAATGATAAAAAATGAAAAAAAGCAAAATAGAGATTCACTAGAATTGACAGCAGCAATTGAATATACACATATAGAATATAATTTATATAATAAAGGAACTGCAAAATCACTACATCTAGCAGTTAAGAATAATTCATTCTAAAAGGTTCCTTTAATTACCTGATCAGATTCACACTCTCGTGTGCAGGTGCTCATGGCATCCACCCACAGGTTGGGGTTCATCTCATTGGGGCAGATCCCCGGGTGTGAATAGGTGATGTGGGGCAAAACTCCGACCTGGTGCTCCATCCACACTGACAAACACGCCAGGAACCAGATCCACCGTGGAAACAGCATCCACCACATCTCCAGAGCGAAACACAACTCAACAAGTGCTGAAGAGTTTTTTTTTTCTTTTTAAGTTGGAGATTTCTGTGATCCAGCAGTACGCAAACTCCACTTCTCTGAAGAGCCTATAAAAGTAGGTGAGTCTGCGAGTCAGGACGATGTGTCAGCTGATTTGTCCAGTTTGATATCCCTCTTCCACAGCGGATATGCTCTATTTATACTAACGCTCTGCAGCCATCATTACCAGGACTCGACATTCGAAGTTCCTCGCAACATGACAGTTATGAGTTGCTCCTGAGATGTAGAAAAAACCTTTTTTTTTTTTTTTTTAAGTCGGTGGTAAGCTTTGGGCTGGGACTGGCGGGGCACCTGCCTGTTGAAAGGATCGCTGGTAACCCCGTTTAACCCTTTGCGGGCTCCAGCGGCGCCGAAGCGCGCGGTGCGCAAAGACGCACAGAAAGAAGGGACTCCGGCTTCGTTGCATAAAAAACATATACATAAGCTATTATTTTAACAATTGCACGAACTAAAACTAGGCTACATATGCCGTTAACATGAACTGAGAATGTTTGAATTTAACCGTGTATCCAGCAGTAAGCAAACTGTATTTTGGTTTTCATATATACTGACTATGAGGGTCAATTATCCCTATGCAGTAACTTCTGATTATGTAAATATGTGAATCAAAATATTTGGATTTACCTGTTGAAAGAATAGAAACTTTTTAGAACATCACTCATGTTTTAAGTCGTATCCATTAAATAATAAAAGAGATTATGTCCTTATTTTTGAAGTCTCATCATTTCATCATTTCTGTTTTTGATGCAACAGAATCCATTATTTGATAAACCCTTCAGAGGTGCAGGATCTTCTTACAGAGTAAAGTCTGTAGGTGCGTTATGCCAACATCTGCGGAGAGATGATATTGATTTTGGATCTCTTTTATTACACACAACAGGCTCTTGCAAAATACACATTTTTTTGTGATACATCCCACAGGGAATCTATGAATGACGATGTGTTCAGCAAACATTCGGAGATTGGTACTTTTGGTGCTGTTAGTATTATGTTGAGTCACATTCTTTCACATAATACATTTAACAACCTGATCATTCACAAAGAAATTTCTTTCAGGTTAGAATTTGAAATAAAGAGATTTATTCTCCTCAGTTTGGTGCATTACCTTAGTTTGATGACAAAAATAAATGTAATCAATTTAAATCTGACTGCATGGAATTTTAAAGAACAAACTGAAATACTGAGGAAGCTGATGCTTACATTTAGAGCTTTCTCAGCCACAGTAATACACTGAATAATTGGAGCATTTACCTTAAACACACTGTTGCTATATGGTTTTTCCTTACGCGTATTCAACTTCTTGCAGTGTAAAAGGTTGGAATTATTGTTAATTAAAAGTCTGAAATTCACTGTTTAAAACCCAGCTCACAATAAAAGAACTATAGCAAAAACAGACATGTTTACAACATTGGAACACATAGCATGTACAGCACAGTAAATGTTATATTGATTAAGATTAAGATTAAGAGTTTTTCCTGTCCAATAGTACTACGTGTACATGTGACAAGAGAAACGTGACTGCTGCACGATTATTTCCATTCTTTCAACATTCAGCCATGGACTTAAACCTAACACTATACATGCTCTACATTCTACAAAGCATGTCTTTGTACTACACAGGCTTAGTGGTGGCAATACAACCACTTTGTGTGGATTTATGGAAATCTCAAGATGCATATATTCCAGAAAAACAGACTCAAGCCGTTGCAAATACAGGCAGCAGGACTAGACATTGACAAAATATAATTGCAACATCATAACAGGTTATCACCCAACACTCACACATTTTAATTTATTTGTTTGGCTTCATAACTTGGACTTAAAATAGAAAACACAACTTTGAATACATCCCTTTTCAAATCTGTCACGTAGACAGCAGAGGTGAGATGAGGACAGTACAAGTAATAAAAAAAAAAATACTTTGAACATCAGGTGATGTGCTCCACAGTGGGAGGGGGCGTGGGCGTTGGCAGAGCATTTAATGAATGAAGGTGTAATTACAGTTTGCACTGCTCATTCCTTTCCTGTGTGAACGATTGGTTTTCTCCACAGTTCAGCTGAGGACAGCCGAGCTATTAGACTGCCTTCCAATGCAACAGTGGACTCACGCTGTGTCAAAGTGTGTGTGTGTGTGTGTGACCAGCAAATAAATAAAGCCTGTTTATCTCGAGCCTGCCGAGCTTCCAGAGCTGCAGGTCTCAATCCTGTAAGAAGGATTACATTTGCTCTTTTTCACTGCCAATGACAAACAACTGCACACACTCTGCATGTATGATTAACTATAAGAGCTATTTACAGTACAGTGTGTTGGGGTCTTTCCTGTGATTTATGGACTGACATCTAACCTACAAACTATATACAAACTTTTCATTAGATATATTTGAAGAGTTAGTATTGCTTAAAAAAATAAAGACAAAATACTGTATATCCCATCACATCCCCAGGGCAGGTAAGAGTTGACTCACTTTATATGACCCTCACACAGTCTGAACCTGTCATGTAGCCTAGGCAACAAAGGTTTGGTATGGAGGAGAAATTAATAATCTCTTAATTAATAACCCTAACCCCATTGAAGATGGATAGATCTCGCGTCTACAAATACGCAGGAAATGATAGGCTTATTTCTTGACTCAGGAAAATGTCAATAAAATAAGAGGAAGCCTGAAAAGCACAAAATCATCTAATGGCACACTGCGGGCGAAAGGTTATTTCAGGATATAAGCTTTAATAAAATGGAACAGCTACCAGAAACTTTCCTCAACTAGATTCTTGTGTAATTTAAAGAATTAAAGCAAACCCCAGTGAATTTAGAAGAGACAGATCAATGTAGGCTAAATTGCAAGTTTCTGGGTCTTGGTCACCAGCTTTGTGAGTCCAGTATCAAACCAAATAACTCCAGAAGCTCAGCTTAGCTGATATTAGACCGTTAAGGACCTGACTGTACCATGTACATAGTGTGCAATCATTGGTTTGGTGGTTTTTTACAGGTCTGTCTGTTCTATCTACAGTTTGTGCTGCAGTCTAAATTGTGTGTGTGTGTGTGTGTGTGTGTGTTCCTTTGGTTGATATGTAGCATCCGTGATACTAGTTTCACGCATGCACGTACACACACACACACACACACACACACACACACACACACACACTCACATATTTACAAAACAAACCAAAAAAACTCCATCATTAGACCTGTACACACAAAAAGGTCCAAAAATAAATAACTAGACATTAAAATACATTTGCTTTCCAAGAATGCTAAGGAGTATATTTACCAAAAGGACAAACTACCACTGTAAACATTTTAATAAGATTTTATATAGAGGTTTACTCCTCGACGCAGCAGTCGCGGGTTCAACTCCGACCAGCGGCCCTTTGCTGCATATCATTCTCTCTCTCTCTCTCTCTCTCTCTCTCTCTCTCGCTCTCCTTTCAGGTCTAATCTGTCCTATACATATAAAGGCCTAAAATGCCAAAGAAATCATCTTAAGAACAAAACAAGCAAAAAAAATATGTTTACCATTTTGAAACTTAAAGAATAGTTTGACATTTTGGGAAATATGTTTATTTGTGTTGTTGATGAAAGTTAGGATGAGAAGAATATAGCTAACCAACTCCCATATGCCACATATAAGGCTACAGCTAGCAGCCGGTTAGTTAATCTTTGCACAGAAAGTGGAAACAAGGGTAGACAGGTATATTCCATGGGCCCAGACTCAAATATCACTTATTGGTACCACCTGAGGTGGCCAAGTTTAGTCATGAGGTTTGTAACCCTCCATGTTTGTGGGACAGATTCTGATACGATAACCTTTGCGGAGTGGCAGCTGGATGTAGTTAACGTGACTTTATACCCCGTGTTCAGGTATTCACCCAGATGTCACAAATATAACATTAGCTCTTAATTAAAACAATGGTTAGTTTACAAAAAGCCTAAATAAATGCAAGAATATATATAAATTACATGCCTAGGGGACATTCTTCAATTTCAGTGATTTAGTTAAGTCTGGAATAGACCGGCGCTATCTGTTTTCCTTCTGTTTCTAGCAGCTTGTTTGCTCATGATCATTTACTGGCAGACAAGGCAACCGGTGGTTCTGTATGAATACTCTTCAGTATATCTAAAGTGCTATCTTTAACCTCAATATATTGTTAATGTATCGTTAAGGATAATTATTTCATTTAGATTAGTTAAGTTACCGTTTATCAATGTTAGTTTTGCTTTGAGGTTGTAACTCTGCTCTAACCTATATGACCACCTGTGAACAAGCAATTTTTTGGACGAGAGGAAGGAGCTGGGGAGGATGACGCGGCCAAGCCAGTGTTGTCTATGGTTACAATAGCGCTGCACTAAGCTAAACGCTAAAGAGGGAAAGTTTCTGATTTTCAACCCTTATGAAGCATGTGCGGCAGTACAAAACTAAACTAAATGTCCCAATTAACTGTGACAAAGTGAAAACACACACAACTATTTCAATCACAGTGCCATGGTTAGCAATGCCAAGCCTCTGTCCTGATCAACAGCTCGTCGTGCAGCCACGCCCTAAAGCATCCCCTGCTTGTTTGCCTATTTAAAAAAAAAATGGGACCATAATTTACAAAATCAACATCATGCTTTATTAAAGACTTGACTCGCGATTGAGGCTATAAACTTATTACCAAAATGTTTATTGAGGTAATAAATTAAGTACATCGGGTCACTTCCCAGTAGACTTCTATAGAAACAGAATTCTTTTTGCAACCAGTATAGTTGCCCCTTGCTGCAAATGAGATAGAATGCAGGTTTAAGACACGTCTGCATTGGCTTCACTTTTCAGGTCCAGAAGCTTCGGCCATTATGTTACGGTCAATGGTTTCACCAAGTGTTGACTCCTGGAGAACTCTGCTTAGAGCAGCTCAGATACCACATCATGCACCGGTTTTGGAACTGGCAAAAACCATTCTTGAGAATCTACTACCACAGAAAATGTTGCAGTATCTTCACTATGTAAAACGTTCTTGATGTCATTCTTGCGAAAGAAAAGCAAAGTGGTTAACAGCAGAGGTATTGGAATGTTATATTTGTAATGTAATACGTGCAATAAGTGTAACAACAGGTTTCCTGGAAGAAAAATGAAATATCATGTATTATTTTACTTAAAACCCCCCGAAACATATCATGTTCTTTAAGCTAAGCTAAGCTAAGCTAAGCCAAGCAGTTGCTGGCTGTAGCTTCATATTTATCTAGTGTACAGACATGAGAGGGATATCTACCTTCTAATTGAACTCTCAGCAAGAAATACTTTGGTAATGTGCATATTCTCCTTAATATTGAACTATTCCTTTATCCTTTTAAGGCAACTGTGAGTGGTTTAAAAATAGCAAAAGAACATCCAGGATACCTATCAGCGTGTTTTTGACAGACATTGAGCAACACTCAAGAAAGAATAACAAGGAACTTCTTGCTTTGTCACCACTTTGCTGAAGTTGTTTTCAGTCTTCCTCTCACTTCTCTTTGCTGCGCCTGCAGCACAAACTGATGGGGCACGTCAGAAGACAGCCAGAGCCAAACCTCCCTATCATCTCATGTAGCTGTGCCCATAGGCAGGGACATTACTGAGCAAGCTGGCAGCCGAGCACTCATACATCCCGGGTTATCACCATCTGTCCGTTCTGGCATGTTGTGGAGACAAAGAGAGTGTGTGTACGGAATCAGTAATTGGAGGAAAACATTGAGAAATGCTAACCGCAGCTTCTCTGTAAAACATCAAGCCACAGTGTGTGTCTTTGTGTGGGGCAAGAGACATCTTGCTGCCAGGGATCTGAGTTAGACTTGTCTTCTTAGTCTTGCCAAGGTGCTGTCCTGTGTGGTGTCAGTCTAAGTGGGAAATTAGGGGTAAAAACCTTCCGCTAACATCTTCATAAGTGAAGTAACGTTACACAAGTTTAGACTAATGAAAGAGATAATGAGAGAAGGTCTTAGTGAAGGGACTGGAAACAGAAATATTTCTACAGAGCCCTGATTGGCCTAGAGCACACTCTAGTGGATGACTGGAATAATTACATTCTCATTTGCAATTTCTTTTTCTAAAAAGGTGTTCCTAATATTATGCTCACCCCATTTATGTATATCAATGATGATTTCTACCAATGCACTCAAATCAAACAGTGCACTTAAAACATGTTGAGTGTATTTCATCCCACTCAAATTAAGACATTTGACCTAAAAGTAAATGGGTATTACAGGATATTAATACAAATTGGGATTAAAGTCTTAACTTTTTTTAATTATGCTGCATTATAAATCTAGACACAGTACAGTCTTAATGAGTTGTTGATTTCCTTGGATGCCCCTGCTGGTCTTTGGTTATATGTGTTCTACACTTTACATTTTTAATTAGATGTGATTACGTGGAGTTCACATACAGTACACAAACATTGTTCTTCCTTTTTTTTTTAATAAAAGCATTATCATATTTCATATTTTGGTGGTACATAATTCAAGTTTTAATAGATTTGGTTCACAAAAGAATCACAAATGTAACTGAGCAAACTTCCCTAGATGAGACAATTCTTTAATAAGTAGCATAAATAATAGTACAGTACAAAAATAAGTGGGTTTATCACAAAGTGTATGTTTTTTCTTATGAGGAAAGTACAGTGGCACAATATTTTTGCTTTGTAGAAAAAATAAAATAAAAAAGTTCCTCCTTTTTGTTGTTGTTTGTTTTGCATCAGACCGCCGAATAGAAAATGATACATTCACTGGCTTTCTTTATCCCACTGGCAGAAGGCACTAAAGAGCAGACTTGGATCAACTAGTATTTGCACACATGGCTTGTTTTTTCCTGTTCACATGCCAAAGGGACAGTGTTTGCCACCTAGGACAATGCAGCCTGTGCCAGAAACTTAAAGACAATTACAGAATAGTATGTACATGTCCTGATGCAGACCATAGGTTCAGACAATCGCTAAGACATTTGCAACTGCTAGTTGATCCAAGTCTGCAAAGGAATTCAGGATTAGTTCAAAACCAGCAGTAAGTACACTGAAAGAAATACCAAATATACATAAAAGGTCCTCTTCAGTTCAACTGCCAGGTTTGAAATGCAGAGTCAGACTGACCTGAGCTCATCCTCAACCCTGGTTTGTAACATTGGGACAAACTGCAGTTCTATTGTGTCAGTCCAGCATCTTTAGCCATGCCGTAGAAGATTCCTCGCCGTGATAAGAGATTTGTAGGAGTGTCAAACTCTGCTACCTGTCCCTTGTCCAACACCAACACTCTGCAAGAAGAGAGATGAGAGGATGAGTCATTCACAAAGCCTGGGTATTTTTTTAGAGCAATGCTATAAAAAAAGCTAAATGCATCTACATACCCATTTTAGGGTAAATTTCAACCTTCCCATTAATATGTCGCATATCGTCAAATTCAATTTGCATTCTTGGCATGACCACAGTATTGCCAAAGCAGGCTGCACAAGGTATAAGTATTCTGAATCTTTTAAATGAAAGAAAGCACATGTGTTGTGTATAAATGACACATTCCTAAAGCCCTTAAAGTATGTAACCTTGCTCTCATTTATATTCAGTTAAAGTAATGGCTTTTTGTTATTCAGACAGAGGTTACATAATAACTGTCATGACTTTATTCAGACATGACAGGACTGGAAAGAGACACAATTGTTGCACAATATTTGGCACCTGGTGTGAGAGGGAGTGGTTATTATTATGTTCTCTGTTCTCTCACAGGGTTCATCCCCCATGGATTTTAAAACTTATCTTGTAGTTGGAACCTAATTAATTGCTATTTTGAGCATGAGGGACACTCAGCTCACTTCTCATTTCATCATTTACTGGACAGCAAATTGTACTGCCTAGTGCACAAACAGAATAACAACTGATTAATCAATTAGTAGGTGATTGATTTAATAGTTGACAACTAAGTGATTAGTCAGTCAAAAAGAAGGTTTTAAGATATCTGCTTTGCAAATGTTTTATGAGGAAGGAAATGCACTTTGCATGGTTCTTAAAGCTTACAACCAGTTTTGGTGAGAAACACTGAATGTTTGTGTTGTCCTCGATATCCCAGAATGCTTTTTGACAATCACTAAGAAGGTTTGAGACCTTATTCCATTCATTGTGCTGTATGTTTTTTGTATGTGTGTAAAAAAAAAAGTATTTATGCATGTTGAACCTTGTGTAATCCATGATTGTGTTGAGTCTGTGAGCGATGGTAAAGACGGTGCAGTCTTCAAACTGAGTCCGAATGGTGGACTGAATAAGATCATCTGTCTCCAGATCTATAGCGGCTGTAGCTTCATCCAGGATGAGGATCCTCGTCTTTCTCAGGAGAGCTCGAGCCAAACACACCAGCTGCCTCTGGCCCACACTGTAGATACAACAGCACACAACACATATAATGGCGCGACGGAGGACCTTCAGTTTGTCTACTTGCTACAACTATTCGTTCAAATACTGGGTTACTGCGTCTCCTTCCCTCTGAACCGACCTGAGGTTCTCTCCTCCCTCTGAGCACTCCAGCTCCAGTTTTGCTGGCTGGTTGCTGACAAACTTGTGGAGATGAGAATGTTCCAGAGCGCTCCACATCTCCTCATCACTGTACTTCTCAAAGGGGTCCAGGTTCATTTTTAGTGTGCCTGAGAACAGCACAGGCTCCTGTAGCAGAAAAAGACTTTGTGGGCTTAGAAGATAACAGACATCCAGAAACAAACCCATGAGAGAAATTCTGCTTGATATTAGTGTTGAGTCATGTGCAGAAGAAACCAAGAGTATTCACACTTCACACTATATTCAGCCTGAAAATAGTTTAAAATTATAATAAATCTTCCCAGAGCACAAGGTGAAGTCTTTGGCACAAGAAAAAAATATTTGTTTTGTGTAACCAACAGTCCAAAACCCAAAAATATTCAATTTACAATGATATACAATAGAACAAAATCTTTTTAAGCAGCTCGAACGAGATAATGCTTTTCTGCTAATAATTTTCTGCTGATCCAATCCATTTTTAAAAAAGTAGTTGATAAGAGCTATTTCATTCTCATATCTTTACATTAAATATGGAGCTAGAGAAGACGATCTCAACTTGCTTCAGTCTCAAAAAACAACTGCCTGAAACGCTGTTGTCAAGAATTATATCATGGGAAGAACTGTAATAAAGATCAATAAAGTAGAGTAAAGTCAATAGTGCAATCAGAGGCTCCAGGTTGAAAAAAGGTAACACTTGCTAGAATTAGTATTTGTTAATGATTACCAAATGATTTGTAAACTGTTAGAAAACATTATTTGGATGGCTATTGTAATAAGTTGTTAATGGTTAATAAATACTTTGTAAAGCATCTATAAACAATATTAAGATAGATATTATCAGTGCACAAATAATCCATAATCATCTCTTTTATACATTACCAAAAAAGATTTATTGGGGTTAAATTAATGTTACTTGATGCTTTATAAACCACTTAATAATCTTTTACTAATTATTATAAGCATTATTTGCAACTTTATAATAGTCTTACAAAATAATGTTTATAGATGGTTTACAAAACAATTATTAACCATTGACAACGTATGTATGTTCTAAATGTTATATTACACTAACGATAAAACCAGAAACAGCAATTATAACATTACTTATAATTAGTAGACTTTATAAATGACCATTTCATTGTTTGTTAATAGTAAAATAACTATTGATCATTTATCAATGATGGTTATTATTAAGACACTCATCTGTGGTCTTGTAAGGAATGTGGATGTGAGTGTGTCGTATACCTGTGGAATGATGGTGAGTTTGGACCTCAGGTCGTGGAGGCCTATCTCAGATATCTTCACCTTGTCAATAGTGATCTCTCCTCCTGCAGCTTCCAGCAATCGGAAGAGGCAAAGTGTCATGGAGGACTTGCCGGCCCCTGTACGACCCACAATACCAATCTGTACAGAAACACACACACACACACACACCTATGATTAGTGAACCTTGCTGATCCATCATCATTACCCATTGATGTCTCACCACAGCCTCCCCACCTTCTCTCCTCCTTTGATGCTCAGTGTGAGGTTCTTTAGGACGAGGTCCAGTCCCTCTCGATACCGAACGCTGTAGTCGTGGAACTCCACGTTCCCCTCCATGGGCCACTCAGGTGGGGGCTTCTTGTCCTCCACCTCCCAGGGTGCCTGTGAACACAAACGCAGCAATTCTCAACAGGAAAACTTTCTGAACAACTCATCAGCCTGTTTGGCTTTTAGTAGAACTGATTTGTTTATCAGTGTGTGCAGAGTCACTCAGAGCTGCCAAAGATTTATTTTACCTCTGAGACACACTGGATGCTCCAAACAAAAGCTTTCACTAACAACTATACCAGCTATAGACTGGGGCACTTAATGTGATGGCTGCTGAAAAAGTACACTGTGTACAGTACAAATGCCCTGTCTGTCTTATGTAACAGAGGGGCCCTTGTTGGCACAAGGTAATCTAACATTTCTGGTTCTAGTTAGAGTTTATAGGTCCTGTGTTGTTCGAGAACATGACTTGGCAGCAGGACAGTTATTTTAGAATGTGGGTAAATTCCTTCTTTTTAACTACAGCGCAAAGCCAACACTATTTTACTTTTGAAAGACACGCACGCACACACGCACGCACGCACGCACGCACGCACGCACGCACGCACGCACACACACACTACCAGATACCTCTGTCTTGGTCTCAGCATACTCCTTTACTCTCTCCACTGCTACTATGTTGCTCTCCAGATCTGAAGTCATTCGCACCATCCAATTCAGAGACATGGTCACCTACAAAAACAACACAGGCAGGTAAAATTAAAATTTTGATACAGGCAATACAGGCAGGTGTTATTTAAATGCCATACAATGTAGTTCAGTGATCCCTAGTAACGTAGATACTTGTACTGTTGCCTAGGGGTACGTAGAAAGATTGTGGTGTAGTTCAACTAATTTGGAAAAATATAAATTATGATTAAAGTAAAAATATATCCACATATGGAATCAGCTAACATTTGAGAGTGCATCAAAAGGTTGGAACACTAAGCAGAAAGGTCCCAACACTTATGACTAAAAGTTTGAAATGGGTAGTTTAAAGCTTGAGTTAGCAACTTTTGAAATCACAGTAATAAATGTTGGTTTCTGGCATAGCAAAATCTTTGTTAGGGATGGAGGGGGTTCACGGTCATGGTAAGCTCGTATCATGTGGACGCGTTGACAGTTTTGTTGTCATTACTTAATATGCCTCATGGGGGCAGCAGAAATCACGCTTTGAGGTAGATGTATGGCTAAAAGACTTCTTACTTAGATGGACCTAACTTACCTACTGGTTTCAACAAAACAAACAAAACCAACCTCAGCTGCTGATTTACATAACTTGCTGCAGTTAAATGCTAGAGATTGATCAAATTACAGCAGTTAGTTTGTAGCATACCTGTAGAGCGTAGGACACTGACAGACCTACGAGGCCTGGGCTCAGATGTTCCTTTCCAGCCACAGCAAACACAGCAGCAAACAACACTATGCAGTTCCCAATGAACTCAATACGCACCCCGAGCCACCTGTATGACACAATGTTACAGCACACAGTGTTACAGGAGGGTTACAGCCAAAAGTTAGACCAAATAGGAAAACTAGAATCTCAGCTTCTGCTATAAATATGTAAATGCAAAAACATATAAGGATAAATTAGCACTCCCATATTGTGTCAGGCATGTTGTACTTCTGGTCACACCTCCTGTACATTGGTGATGTCGCAACTTGTGTTTTGATTGCTGATTGAAAACATCTGTGGTTACGGTCACTAATGCATAAAATAATGTTTATGTCATGGTTGTGGTTTTGGTTGTAGTTTTTTCCTGCTTTATTGTGTTAAATGTTAAAATGTACTTCCTGCCTTGTGTTTTCCCGCCTTTGTGCTTGTCTGCCCCGCCCTGTTCTTCAGCCCTTACGTCACCTGTCCCTTGTTTTACCCTTGTTACCTTGTGTATTTAGTCTCTGTGCTGTCTTTGTCCCTTGTTGGTTCATTGTCTGCCCTCCCTGTCATCCCCTGCTTCTTCCTGGTAGCTTTTTTCTCTTTTATGTCTTCTAGTTTTTTTTGATTTTGGTTTATCTTTGTTTGTGCCTGCCTGCCTTCCTCATGACACCTTATGTAGTAAGTCTTTTGTTTAATCAAATTCCTTTACTCTGCATTTTTGGGTCCAAGCCTCGCATTCTAGTTTAGTTTGCTTTAACAGGCCAATACATTATTAAAGGCTATTTTCACAAGAGTATATTATTGTATGGCTGTATCAAGTGAAATCATATTTAGCTAATTAATGGAGTTTGCTTGATGACTCTTACTGCACTTGTTTGATAAGTAATCAGTGTTTCAGTGTAGTTGCTGATGGCAAGCCTGCATAAAGCTCCAATGTTGTTTGTACAACATCTACTTAGTATGTGGGCACTCCGTCCAGAGAAAGCTGGACTCGTCAATATTCAGATATATCCAATCAGTTGGTTGATAAACAACAATTTCTGGGTCCTTAGGTTTTCACTGGCTGTGTTATCAAAAAAAAATGGACCATCCCTGTTTTCAAAAAGCCACATAACAATTTCACAGTTTTGAAGGAAATTCAAAGGGACTGTGTTTTATTTAAGCAAAGTTTGGAAACGGAAGGAACAAATCCTGCACTCTAATTTATTTACAACTAATGTTTCGGTCCCTCTAGACCTTCATCAAGAGAGGAGTACCGCAGATTGTGGGATTTGTTCCTTTGTTTTTAAGTTTGTTTCAACGCACCTGCAAACGTAAAATCACAAATTGTCAGTTTTACACTTGGCTTGTCTAACAGCTTGTTTACTGTCTTGTCATTTTCATTTTTTGTGCTAAGCTAACCCGCTGCACTGTACCTTTGTATTTACCGTACGAATACGACAGCAGTATCAATCTCTCCATTTCATTTTCCAACAGCAAGAAAATGAATGTGTATTCCCTAAAATGTCAAACAATTCCTCTAAAGGCCTAATCCATCCCACCAGTGGCTGTGTACAGAAAGACAGAGGAGACAACACTGAAACACAGCTGCTGTTCTATGGGGCTGAAACGGGACACTTACCTGTTGGACACTATACCAGGGTAGTAACTCTTTTGGTTTTCATCCACTTTCATATCACTCATCAGAACAAAGGAAGAGTGTCTGCCATAGGCTCGGATTACACTACAGCCAGTGACGGTTTCAGAAAAATGGGAATATATGGGAGAGCGGCTGACTGATTCCAGACGCTTTAGCTGCCGCGACGTGGCAACGTAAAATCTCTACAGAAGTTGAGGGGGGAGAGAAACAAACAACATTACAACTGAACAAGATGTCACAGATATTCAAAAACAATAATGATGCACACAGACGAGCCCACACGCATACACATTCGCACACATGCATAGTAATAAAGCCAGTGTGAACAAAACACCTGCAGTGCTCAGTTGATTTTATACATTTGATAAGATGCCAGCTAATGTTACATAAGCTCCCCAGAGGGTGTAAATCAGCTCTGCTGCATTCACTTTAGTAATAGGCTTGTTCGAGATTAGCCATTTGTGTCCGACTTGCTCTGACGTCATGCACACGTAGGCAACGATAACCTCACAAGATCAAGGCAGCCGCAGCTCTGAGACAGCGCAACTGCAGGCGGCGCAGTTGCTTTTCACTAACTGCAAGACCCAGGCGGAGCCAGAGCATGCTGGGAAACGCCAGCCTCTCAGCTGATTTAACAGCTGATTGTTTCAGAATCAACTCAACTTTTAATTGTCATTTGTCTGATTTAAAGGCTTATTCTGTACAAACCATGTGTGGCTGATAGTGATGTTTGTAGACATGTAGAAGTCAAAGAGACTACAGTGTGTTGTTAATTAAAGTCGGCAACAGATCACATGTTGAGCTTTTTGAGAGCTACTCGGTAATAATAATTAAAACAGCTGGAGACTGTGTACAAGCTGATATGTGTCTGATAAAATTGTATTAAATCGGAATTGGACGACAGTGTTTCTGTCTGTTTCCGCCTGCTCTCGTCCACTTTAAAGGCGAGGCGCAGTTCATCTCGAATGGGCCTATTGTCTTACACTTTACACTGCATGTGAAAAGACCAATCATGTTACCAATGTAGTCAGAGGCACAAGAAATCCCTTGTTGCATAATAACTTTGCTTATTTTTGTACATTAAATAAGATGTGTGCTATGTTAAACTGCAGGTATTTTGTTATTTCACTCATTTTTAAATTATACATGAAATGTCTAATAAAAAAATAAAATGACTTCTAAAATGTTAAATTAGTTTAGCTTATTATCTTTGTGGCATCACATTTAATGGATATAGGGAGTGGTTTGGCTTTCATTTGCAGAATTTCAACATGTGTCATTGAAACAGAAGCTAAGATTGTAGACAAATGATGCAGCACAGACACAGGCCATGCAGGGTGGATGCCATGACAAAGCGCTAGGAATAATACAAGCTTGTTAGTAAAGCTGATTTTAGTCATTTGGGGGTCCAGTTAGTGTAAATGCACACAGACCCTAAAAGCCCCATACATTTCTGCTCTAAAACTGATTGGTTGATTGATGTGTGGCTGATGATTTCAAATGTAAAAGATTTATAAGTGTAAGTATATTGAGGGAATTCTTTAAAGGTAGATTGACTTTTTCTTTTGTATTCTAGATCTCTTCCTCATCCTTAAAGCTAAAACATGGACCTATGGTGAGGGGCACCCTAACATCGCACAGACTTATATGAAATGTGCTACTGGTTGCGTGACTGATGATTGTTTAGCTTAATGTCTGTAGGTTTATCCTAGCAAGTGGTGGGGTCACAAGGTGGTGGGTTCATGTAGATTTTTTGGGGAGTATTTAAGGCCCTCACAAGTTTATAAAAAGAACTCCACACCTCCAGTTTGTAATAAGGAATTTCTGATAAAAATGTTAAGTTTCAAGCCCAAACTGAGCTAACCGTGATGACATCACCCAAAGTATATTTTTCAGAATTTGAAAAACCCTCTCCAGAATGCCACACCACATGCAACGGAACTGTGTCATCTTGATGTCAGGTTCAGGAGTGTGTTCATTAGATAGTGTATTATGAAATCTACAGTGGCCATAATACTATTAAAACATTTTATGTGACCACCTACACTCACAAGCCCCTTAATCTCAACATAATACATTATGAACCACAAGCCTATGTGTCTTTAAGCTAGTGAGAATCAAATATTCCAATCATATATTATATCTTAAATTAATATTTCTAATAATAATTCTAAATTATGCAAACCACTAGCAAGTACTTAGCAAAAAGTAATGTTGGATTATTTTTACTTTGCCTTATTAGTTACAAAAAAATAAACAATATACTGTGTTTAATGAAAACTACGCACACCACCATTAACTGCTGTTCTTCAGGTACCACAGTTCAACCGGCTCTGACACCACAGTGCCTGACGGACAGAGCTGCTCCTGTGGCAGGAATATCCTCATCAAACCACACTGGGAAACAGTTACTGTACTGTACCTATCTGGAAAGCCTGAGTGGCAAAAAAGGTCCTGATCTGTGAAGATTAGCAGGTATGGTGAGAAAAAGACTAGATACAAGACAACAAAACAAGCTCAACTAAATATATGTTAACCTACTGTAAGTAGCTACTTTCAGTAAGTAGAAAATTGAGTAGCTAAATAACAGTTGATCTTAGTTCTGAATAGACACTGTATAAATAAGAGACATCTAACTAGTGCAATTATTTCTGCCTCCAGAGTTGCCCTGCCTTTGTGAATCAATGTTATACTAGAATTTCACTTAGCCCAACAATCTCAATAAGAGTATAACTTATTGGTGGAACCAACTGAACCAGGTGGTGCTGCTGACGAGAACTTCAAGTCTTAGCCTATAGACTGGCCACTGAGCCATGAAGCCCCCTGCCCGCTTTGACTACTGGACTAAACTAGAGACCAAACTACACTGCACCTACAACACTAGAACAGCAGTGACTGCTTCAACCACATGCAACAGTCTACCAACACACACACTCTCAGACATGCATATTGTATTAATGAGTTAGCAGACTTGTTTCCTATTTACCTGAACCCACCAATAGAACACCATTAACGGGGCTATGACTATGAGGAACATTGGGGTGAGGGCAGAGCATATGAGCAGCACATTCAGTGTGTACCAGAAAGTGCGCATCCATATGTCAATATTGTCTGGGATGTGGGAGTCTATAGCATCCACGTCTTTGCTGAAGCGGTTCAGTAACCGCCCAGTGGGGGTGCTCTCAAAGAAGGCCTGCGGAGCTCGCAGGACCCCCTCGAGCATGTTGCGGTGTGTGAGCTTGGCTGCCTGCAGCATACAGTAGGCACGGCACAACAGGCAGTTAACCAACAATAGCACACCTGTGAGAGGGGGAACAACACAACAACATCTGCGTTAAATGGATTAGGACCTGGACCATGTCTGATGAAAATGTCTGCTCCAGACAAACAGAAAACACAAGATGCATCAATTGTTGTGAGCCAGCACAGGTCCCTAAAAGTAGAGATCAATACAAATCAAGTGGTGCAACACAACTGTGGTATCAGAAGATAAACTTCTACCATCACTGGTGACTTCACATGGTCACCCATTTTAATATCTCCTGAAGTGTGAATTTGTCATCAGCCTTCAGTGGGTGTCATACATTTGCAGCTTGTGATCCTGTACCTCGTACTTGGTACACTGCTTTTAAAGTTGATGAGAGTAGTGTCGATTGGGAATGACTGATACAGGCTACTGTGTTACCTTCATATAATGTATTTGTCCTAATTAATTCTGTTCTAATACGGATTCCAATAAATCAACTCAGGTTATCTGACTCAATACCAGTGCTCTTAAAATCTGTATACCTTACTGCATGAAACTTATTACAATCATTCTTAAGTAACATGAGGCCAGGGATTGCCATGATTGATTTTGATTGAATGAATGATTTTATAATGGCATTGAAGAAATGTATTTGATGTGGATTGGTCCAATGTTCATAAACCATAATCATGAATATAAAAATATGAAGAATTATCTGAATGTTTTAACATTCACGGATACTCTGTTACATGCCCACACACACACACACACACACACACACACACACACACACACACACACACACACACACACACACACACACACACACACACACACACACACGCACACACACACACTACCCTTTATCTGACCAGCCAACTACTCTTTTACTATACCACCTAAGAGTCAGTGCAAGAACTCAGTTCAAACCTGCTCCAATTTGCCATGAAAGGAAAACTCTCTAAAACAAATCCAAACAAACCTACAATAAAGACGTTGAAGTTGATTCAGTTGTAACACTAATCCACCACTAGAGGGAGGTTATAGATTACTAAAAGACTGAGTAATGTTACTTTTGGCTTCTATAATAAATACTAATCTTAGGTCAGGTTTTACATTACCTTAACTTCAGTGTATTGTGTGCATATTTGGGGCAGACTGCACTGCTCCACCTGACAGTGTGCATGTCTTTTTGGGTGTGTGAAATGATGTGGAAGCAGGCTCATCAGGGACAACATCATAGACTTAAGAGAAACAAAACCTAAAACTGGAAGGTTAATAAAACTGCTGCTCCAACATGCATGCGGCATGCCATCCCAGGCAGAGGACATTTGCAAGGGAAAAAAAAGAGAGAGAGAGGATCATTTGGTACAAGAGCAACATTTTCCATGAGTACCTGTACAAAGACGTATATGAAAGCCAGGGGTGCTATGACAACGGCAAAGATGGGTGTGCTGGCAATGATAACTATCATGGTGGAGAGAGAAACAAAGAAGGTGGCCAGGAACATGAGTACAGTAGCTGGAAGAGCCTCGTCTATAACGTAGATGTCCTTGGAGAAGCGGTTGATGATGCGTCCTATAGGCGTTGTATCAAAGAAAGACTGGGGCGTGTGAAATTTGTTGGTGAGCAAATCATGGTGCAGCTTCCTGGCTGCTCCGATGTTCCCCATGGCTAGTGTGAAGGAAGACATCATGACCAGGATACCTGGAATGGAGTTGAATCAGAGAAGTAGGAGTGGAGGAAAAAGATATTAGAGAGGAAGGTTTTATTGTGGAGTGAGAAGGTAATGGAAATACTAGTAGACACAGTCAGGGTCTGTCCGAAGTTTACTGTAAAAAGAACAACAGTAAACCTTTATGCTACAGAATCACAATCATTTGAATGTCTTCTTGCCCAAAGCATCTCTTCAGTGGGCTCATAGTAGAAAAACCTTTCAACTGGCTGCAAGGCAAATACATTTAGTTCATTTCAACAAAGTCTGGCATTTTGGCACAATGGAGTGAAAGTAACTGTTTAGGTTCAAAAATAATGTTAGCACCATGATGTGGCAGCATGTACTGTAAAACCTTGCACCTCTTTGCAAAAGTCAGTCAACAATAAATGCATGAACATTCTCAAAGCACCCATAAAGGGTAAAATGCCCTCCTAAATGTGCTGCCAAGAAAATAGCATCTCTGTGCTCATCTGCTATTTGCACTAGGGCTGAGCGATTTGGCTTATAAATTATATCTCAATATTTTTAGACCATGTCACGAGAGATATCTACACACACAGTATATATCTAAGTGTTTGATTTAACCCTGTGATACATATGGTCAGTGTAATCACTCTAGTTAACTAATCTGAACTTGGGGGAAACACAGCTTGAATATGGAATTTTAGAGAGCTTTTATTTTGAAATTCCACATCAGAATGTCCTGATATTTTAGGCCCGAGCGCCGACAGCGGAAAAGGCCCTATTGAAACTGAAGGAATTCTTCCTTCTTCTGTCAAATTAATCACCTTTTGAGGGGCTTAATATACTCAAAAACTCACCAAAATTGGTGGTCGCATCAATTCTGTTGAAAATTAACATATTTTAAGGGTTTCGGGAATAGGCGCACAAAAATGTCTCGCTAGTACCCCTTACAAAATTAACAAAATTCAGCCTATGCAGTACGTTTAACGTAGACTCAGAAAACTTGGTACACATATGAAGCATGTCAAGATGTACAAAAAACGTAATTGGAGCTAGGCCTGCAGGATTCAGTGAAAATTATGAATCACGATTTTTTAGCTTAGAACTGATATCACGATTTTCTTCCACGATCTTTTTCTCATGAAGTGTTTATTGCACATATGAACCATGACAAAACAAAGCAAATTGGCAGTACCAAACATAGATTTCTTTTGCCACCTACAGCACATTGTGCATCACCACAAGCCTGTAAACATAGAGGCCTTAATGAAGAGAAGGAGAGCATTGCAGCACTTGGGAGCACTTTAACACCTATTTTATACAGTCTATGTTTAAAACTCACAGAAGAAAGTAGTAGCGTTTGTGATGCGGTCGGCTCATAAAATTAAATGAGAATCGAAGTCATTAAAAAAAAATCTAATTTATTTAAAAATGAAATCGTGAACAGGGTGAATTGACATCATGATTTGATAACGATTAATCGTGCAGGCCTAATTGGAGCCATACCCTAAACCCAAAAGGAAGTCCACCATTTTGAATTAAAAGTTACTAGTACTTTAACGAACTCCTAGAGATTTCATCCAGTCATCTTCAAATTTGGTCTGTGCCATCTTAAAATGTTAGGAGAAAAACCTTTCCTCATAGGGCATTGCCATGGCAGGGCGGTCACTTTGTTCATTACGCCAACAAAACAGGAAGTGGGTGTAACTTGAGGTTTCATTGTCCAATTGGCTCAAAACTTTTCACGATTCATCAGTGTCCAACCCTGACGACATATACAAGTATAAAGTCATAACGCCCACTAGTGGAAACAGGAAGTAGGCCTAAAAGTCAAGGTGCTGTACTTTAACAAACTCCTCCTAGAGATTTAATCCGATGGACTTTGGTCCTGTACGATCTTAACACCTTAAAGATGAAAAGTTATTTAAATAAAAACATTTCATCAAACTGAGTGGGCGTAGCATGGCGGCTATCTTGAGTGTTTAGCGATGAACAAAGAAGTTGTTGATATTTTAGTGTACATTGTCATATCTGCCTGAAATTTCTCATGATTGACAAGGGTACAGGCCTGAGGTCATCCACAGGCAAAAATTGACTTTTGGTCATACCGCCCCCCGCTGGCAACAGGAAATCAGTCTACTATGACAAACATCATCCAATTTAAATGGAACTTAGAATGTTTGGTCTACACGTGATACTGAGCCGGCCCCTATACTTTTGTCCACACCCACTTACTCAGGCCCCCTTTCATAACATTTAAACCATTTAAGGTAGAACCTTGTGTGAGGTGTCATTGAACTCAAGTTCCTTTTTCATTGGTCACGGTTTGGCCCACCCCCTATGATTTAACCAAGCCCATTTCACAGCTTATTAACTATATTACTTACAGTCTTGTGTGAGATATCATTGAACTCAGCAGGGAGTTCCCTTTTTATTGGTAACGATTTTCCAAGGAGCGGTGTTTGCCAGTAACCCCAATGTGCGAGGAGTGCGAGGGCCCGTCCAACGCTGCTTGCAGCTTTAATGTCTAAATATAATTTTGAGGTGGACTGCTATAATTTTGAGGTGAATTTGGTCTTTGAAAACAGGGAATTTTTCAATGACACTCTGAGGTGGTGTACTTTTAAGTTAGATTAGTCTTTGGAAAAGTATTTTAATTTAAAATTATTATTCACACAATAGAAATCTCTATGCATGTTTTCTCAGAAATACAGTTTGAAGGTGACATTATTTTTTAAGTATTATTACTTGTATGTGTTATTTATTAATTTATTTATCATTGACAGACTGACTGCCTGAGCTGTTAGCAATTTTTCTTTCAGCCATGCTTATTTTTGCTATGCGTGATGGTGTGATGTCATTGCGTCATCAAGCCAGAATATTATTATTATCACAATATGATTTTATAGCATATTAAAAATCAAACCAGTATTACTGTGAATTACACTCCTTTAATTTGCACATATTTAAATGAGGTAATATGCATACATATAGCACAAAATTGGCCCCTCTCTTTGCTAATGAGAATCATTGCTTTAACAGTCCAATTCACAAAGACCAAGTTATAAAAAACACCAACAGCACTGACAAACTAAAAATGTTCACTTCTTTCTCTCTGCCATTGTTTTGCCTTATGTGTTGTTGCCGTACAAGGAAATAAGTATACTTTGCTACAAAGACAATTGCAATGAATGCAGAATTAGGGCAAATTGCACTTTGCTGCAAAACGTTATGGCGTGTAATATCAATAGCGCAATAACTTCTGTGAATCAGACCTCAAGACAGGGCAGATAACAGTTGCAAGTGATGCACAATTCATGGTGCTATCAGCGGCCACAATCCGTTCTTTTTCAATTTGCCGTTCTTTTTGAATTTGTGTTTCTTACCTTGTGCAATGCCGAGTGATGCGTACACCCCCACTCTCATATGAACATTCTCCTTAGTTTGATTTGTTGAGGCATCATTGGTCCACTGGCTGAGCCAGATGTTTGCTCCGATGGCCGCTGCGCTCTGGCAGCCGTACAAGAAACAGATGAGCACAGACAGCAGAATTCCCACCGCCTTGGCATACTCAAGGTACACCTTTGCTTTCACCTGTGACAATAGTCAGGAGTGACAGAGTTCAGTCGAGGTCACCTCAATGACAAAGAAATTTACAATGATGTGCTATTATGTATATAATTAAGATTAAGAGATTAAGATTAACTTTATTGTCAACATACAACAATATACAAATAAAATACAACAAAAATATAATATGACCCTAAAGGCAGTAATACACAACATGGTGTCAATGCATATACATGTATATATATATATATATATATATATATATATATATATATATATATATATATATATATATATATATATATATATATAGAGAGAGAGAGAGAGAGAGAGATATAGGCACAAAAACAGCAGAAGAAAAAAGGCAAATTTGACATTTTACACAAAACTCAAAAATTAGGTCGGACAAAATTGTTGGCACCCTCAACTTAATATTGGTTGCACACCTTTGGAGAAAATAAATTAAACCAATCACTTCCTATAACCATCAACAAGCTTCCTACACCTCTCAACTGGAATTTTGGACCACTCTTCTTTTGAAAACTGCTCCAGGTCTCTCATATTTGAAACAGCAACAGCAATTTTGAGATCTCTCCATAGGTGTTCTATGGGATTTAGATCCGGACTCATTGAAGGCCACTTCAGAGTTCTCCAGCGCTTTGTCTCCAACCATTTCTGGGTGCTTTTTGAAGTATGTTTCGGGTTATTGTCCTGCTGAAACACCCATGACCTCTGACGCAGACCCAGCTTTCTGACACTAGGCCCTACATTATGGGCCAAAATCTTTTGATAGTCTCCAAATGAACATCACATGCTTGAAATGAAATTATTTACCCACAGTTTTAATAGGGTGCCACTGATTTTGTCCAGTCCATTTTGGGAGTTTTGTGGAAAATTATGTCAAATTTGCCTTTTTTCTTCTGTTGTTTTTGTGCTGTTCCAATGCACTTAAAGGTAATAAACATGTGTATACCAAAACATTTGTCATTGCATCACTTATCTGGGAGAAATGGTGCATTTTCTGGAAAAGTTCCAGGGGTGCCAAAAATTTTGTTCATGACTGTATATATATATATATATATATATATATATATATATATATATATATATATATATATATATAGTAGGGCTCGAAAGTTTGGGGCACCCAGGTAAAAATTTGTATTAACTTGCATAAAGAAGCCAAGAAAATATGGAAAAATCTCAAGAGGCATCAAGTGACAGATTAGACATTTGTATAATGTGTCACAAAAATTAGATTTTTTACCATCATTTACACTTTCAAACTGTATGCAACCTCATCCCATTAATGCATGTTCCTAACTCGACTTCTTCCCTTTCCCGGAGTCTTGTGCTCTCTCGCCCCTCTCCTATCGCTTGATCGTCTGAATCTGTGGTTGGAGTCACTTGCTGCCTTCATGTTCCTGTTTGACACCCTCTGCTACAATTCTCCATGTCTCTTTTCTGTCTGTCTGTCTGTCTGTTTCTCTCCGCCCACCCTGAGCCATGGTTCTGCTTGAGGTTTATGCCTCTTAAAAGGAAGTTTTTCCTTGCCTCTGTGGCCTAGTGCTTGCTCTTGGTGGGAATTGTTGGGTTTCTGTAAATAACATTACAGAGTACGGTCTAGACCTGCTCTTTTATGAAAAGTGCAATGAGATAACCGTTGTGATTTAGCGCTATATAAATTAAATTGAATTGAATTGAAAATAACATAAAACAAAAAAATGTTATCTGCAAAAGTTTGGGCATCCTGCAGAGTTTATAGCATGCGCCGCCCCCTTTGGAAAGCTGAGACCTGACAGTGTCATAGATTGTTCACAATCATCGTCTGGAAAGACCAGGTGAAGTCAATCTTAAGGTTTTAAATGCCCAGACTCATCTGACCTTGCCCCAACAATCAGCACCATGGCTTCTTCTAAGCAGTTAAGTCAGTATTTGACACTCACAAAGCAGGAGAAGGCTATAAGAAGATAGCAAAGCGTTTTCAGATGCCAATATCCTCTGTTGGGAATGTAATTAAGAAATGGCCGTCATCAGGAACAGTGGAAGTTAAAGAAGATCTGGAAGACCAAGGAAAATATCAGACAGAACAGCTCGCAGGATTGGGAGAAAAGCAAGTCCAAACCCACGGACTGCTTGATCCATCCAGAAAGACCTGCAGACACTGGAGTTGTGCTACACCATTCCACTATAAAGAGATACTCGTACAGACATGGTCTTCATGGAAGAGTCATCAGAAGAAAACCTCTTCTACGTCCTCACCACAAAAAAATCAGCGTTTGAAGTTTGCAAATGAACATATAGACACGCTTGATGCATTGTGGGAACAAGATTTGTGGACCGATGAGGTTAAAATAGAACTTTTTGGCCGGAATGAGCAAAGGTACGTTTGGAGATAATATTTAATACTTAATAATATTTCAGCAAATGTTGGACGCTAACTTGATGCCATCTGTGAAAAAGCTGAAGTTAAAGAGAGGATGGCTTCAACAAATGGATAATGATCCTAAACACACTAAAATCCACGGTGGATTACATCAAGAGGCATAAACTGAAGGTTTTGCCATGGCCTTCACAATCTCCTGACCTCAACATAATGGAAAATCTATGGCTAGACCTTAAAAGAGCAGTGTGTGACAGACAGCCCAGAAATCTCAAAGAACTGGAAGACTTTTGGAAGGAAGAATGGGCGAAGATACCTCAAACAAGAATTAAAGACTCTTGGCTGGCTGCAAGAAGTGTTTCCAAGCTGTGATACAAAGCGGGCAGTACAAGGTATTAACTCTGGAGGAGGCCCAAACAGATGCCGTTTTTTGTTTTCTGTTATTTTGAAAGTGTAAATGACGGAAATAAAATCTAACTTTTTATTACATATTATGTCTAATCTGTCATTTGATGCCTTTTGGAGATTTTTCCATCTTTTCTTGGCTTCTTTATGCACATTAATACAAATTTTTACCTGGGGTGCCCAAACTTTCCTGCCCCACTGTGTGTGTGTGTGTGTGTGTGTGAGTGTGTAATATATATATATATATATATATATATATATATATATATATATATATATATATATATATATATATATATATATGTGTGTGTGTGTATATACTTTGTAAATTAAGTGTAAAAAAAAAATTATAATTTTGACTACATCAGACCCAGTGTATCCCTTGTGATTATTATCAGAAACGGTGCACTCAGGAAAATGGGATTTGATTTGTCTGCAGCATGATGCTGAAATGTTTAGATGGGAAATATTATTCGAATAAGTGTATGTTTTATTTTATCAATCTTATTAGGTGCAATGTCTTCGGAAATAATTGATAAAAATATTAAAATTCTCTTTAAAATACTTATTCCTTAAGAGTGGCATTTCAATTAGACCTAGCTGTTAGTTTCAGATTCCATCTCTGTTAAAATTAAACTTGCCCTACAAGATTAAAAACTTGTGGCCTCAAAATAAAAAAGGCAAAATGTCTATCTGTATATCTGAACATAGAACTGGACAATTAGACAAGACATTTTCATAAGAAAAGACTGACCCTGCCTGTTTCCATGGTCTCTGTCTGGATGAGTTTCTGCATATCCTGTGGTTTCTTCTTCTCTTGTTGGTCGGAGTGTTTCCTCTGGCTGCAGCCGTGTCTCCTCACTGAGCGGGATCTGAGGTTCTCTCCGTCTGCTGAAATTATGCTGATCTGCCTGTAAAAGAGGGAGAAAAGATAATGTCCAGGTATGGCCCTTATTTGGAAGATACAACTGCAATTAGCAGAGTGTGGGCATGTCATTCTTTTCAGTTGTATCCAACCCCTTTTTTGCCCTGCACCTCACCAGTGGGGATGTGCACACTAGAACTACTGCTCTACTTATTTGGAAGATGCCATATATAAAACATTCCACCAGAAGAGCATTTAAGAATATATCTCCAGTATGTGTCAGTTGCAGTTTATTGAAATGGCCCCCTGTTTAAATTTTATTCATTAATCTTATTTGTGAGAAAAGGCTGCATATGAAAAAACAATATCTGGCCATGTAGGTAATGAGAAATAAATATAACCGCTACCTTATGAAATCTCTCTTGGTTTCATTTATCACAGGCTCATTCTCCACCATGTCTGTGTGGTTGCTAAGGGCATCGTCAGGGAATAATTCCTCATCTTGGATTAACTCCTCTGTAAAAGCAATGTGTAAAGCAGTATGTTTTTTTAAAGAAACTCAACCATAAAATATGAGATATCAGGTGAAATAAGAGTGAAGGAAGTGATGCTCTACCAGTGGCCTCTTCTTCCTCAACAATGTCCTCCAGGGCATAGTTCCTCAGAAACTCTGCGAAGGCTCCGTTCTGTTTGAGCAGCTCCTGGTAGGAGCCCATCTCTGACACCCTGCCATCCACCATCACTATAATGTTATCCACCTGAGGCAGGAAGCTGATTCCATGTGTCACTAGAATACGTGTCTGGAGTCAAACAACAAAAGAAACCTTGTTATCTAATAAACTACACACATAACAACATTACAGACAAACAAAGGCACACCTTTTATTACAAGCATAAGCTCAGTGATATAATCAGTAATGTAATATGTGCACTTTCTTGGCAGAATCCAGAAAGAGAGGAACTCAACTAGCTCTTATCAGAAACTGCTCTCATAACAAAACAAAGAAGAGTAATAAACTGATAAAATTACTCTTTGGTAAAAAGATAAGATAATATACAGCTACCTCTATTCAAAAGTCCACATTTGCAGTTCAGTGATGCTGTACAGTGGTGCTTTAAGCTGTGTCATATATTTATTAACCATACAATATTTGGTCATTTACCATGTAGTGTGTTGAGGGGCTTATTATATCACAAACTGATGTAAGTACATTTCTTAATGACAAGATGAAAACTTGGATTTAGACTCTCCTCACCTTGTTCTTCAGCACCCCCTCTGGACCGATGAGGTTGTCAAAGATGTGTTTGGCTACGTGGGCGTCCACAGCTGACAGCGGATCATCCAGCAGGTAGACATCGGTGTCGCTGTACAGAGCTCGGGCCAGACTCACTCTCTGTCTCTGCCCACCAGAGAGGTTGATGCCCTGCATGATGAAGACACATCAGCAGAAACGCTTCAATCACTGTATGGGCTCTTCAAAAACAGAAACAAAACTGTTTTACTTAGTAGGAAAACAGAAAATGAAAGTGTTTCTCTTTTTTGTACCTTCTCGCCTATCTCAGTCATATCACCTCCAGGCAGCACTTCCAGGTCAGGAGTTAAGGCACAGGCTTCCAGAACACACTGGTACTTTTGCTCATTGTAGGGTTTCCCAAACAGGATGTTGTCCCGCAGCGTGGCATTCTGAATCCAGGCCTGCTGGGGTACGTATGCCACGGATCCCTAATAGTGGAGGAGAGGCCGACAAACTGACAATAAGCAACCCTTAACATGCGTTTTAAAAAAAAAACATACCATCATACCAAATCAGTCCTCCTAGACCTTAGACATATTCCACAGATTATGTCTAAAGAGATATAGTGTTACATTAGTCTATTAACTGCTGTGAATGCTATAATGTTATACAGTATGTAAACTGTAGACAAATTGTATTGACATTTCTTTCAATTGATCAGTTCACACATATTGGGAAATACACTTAATCACGTTCTTGCCTTGAGAAATCTCAATACCACTCCCATGTGTTTAGCATGCAGACATGTGAAAATTGATGTGAAACTCACTGCAAAAAATCCCCACACAGCAGCAATTACATACTGTATGCTAACATCACTGAGGATAAAAACACAATGAAGTCCAAAGGCTAATTTTGACGTAAAACAGCACAACAATCAAGACAACAGACAATATAATCAACATATATACAGTAAACAGGTGGCAGGGTATCTACGTCAACTTGAATTTTGTTTCTTGGTTATAATAATTTGAGTTGGAATTGAAAATTGAAATTCTACTTAACCATTTACATTTTTGATGCCACTTTAAACATGCTCAGTAATACTCTCAGTTTCAGATTTGTGGGACTACTTCTGCAATGTAGAAAAATGTGTTTTTGCCTATTAAAATATTAAAGGAATAAAATCTGCCAAGCTACATCTTTTAAAGTGGCTATGATTTTCTCTCTCTAATAATTAATTAAGTCCTTTGGTACCATGTTTTTTTTTTAGAATTTTGAAAGTGAGCAGCTTTTCATATAAGTGATTCTTTTAAGATTTTTTAAATGAACCGGATCAAGATGTGTACGTGTGTGAACTTTTAATATAACCCTTATCAATTCATTTTGAGCCTATTGAAGTTTGCTTTCAAAGCATTGTGATAATCAGGTATACCAGGAGATGGCAGCATAACCAAAATGAAATTTGGACTAGAACTCCAGTTAATGAACTAGTCTGTCCAGAAAGGTTGCTTTTCTGGCTAGAAACCTTATTATTTGATTTAACTTGGTGAGGGCTTTTAAAACCATAGCTTCACCCCATAAAAACCTGTCTCAAACGCAGCCCAGATCATTTACACTGTATTTAGTAGTTATATGGAACGCTCCAACATTAACCATAACTGGTGACCTTGTTAACTTTATTTTGGAACCAAAAAGAATGGGTTAACTTATGTGTAGGGGTAATCTTTTATCTAACAGCCATGTATTTACATTTTGCAGATCCTTACTGAAGGCATTCTCAACCACTTTCTAATTTGTATGTGCTACCAATAAAGATTTTGCACAGACTACAAATGTTAAATGCTTTTATGTTCAAACAAGCCCTATAATACGATTTAATTTTCAAAGATTTGAGATATTTGACATTTTTTTCATTCCTGAAAAAGAAAGTGGATGAGTACCTGAATGCATGTTTTGTGAATAACTTTTCCATAACATGACCCTTCTTTTGTTAATGTATATACACACGGTGCTAATGCATAACAGAGCTGGTACTAGAGCCCGACCGATATATCATTAGGCATTTCCCGAACTATTGGTATCAGTGTTTTTAATGGCTGATAAAAAACTAAAATAAATAAATATTCATTAATCAGAATAATTTATAATGACAAATAAATAATTCTGATAATTAAATGAAATAATAATAAAATAAAATGGAGGGTCAACCATGTTCTGAGTGTTGCCGTTGCATAGTTTGTCCACCAGAGGGCGCTCTACAAAGTTCCTGTTGGCAACACAGATTTTTTTATTATTGTGTTTTTGTTCAAAGGACTTTAACTTTCATAGCTTAAGTTTGTCTTAGTTTTATACATTTTATTTATCAGAACTTTAATATATTATGATGTTCTTCTGTTCTGTTGTGACAATAAAACAAATTATTATCATATTATTTTAGTGAGAACTCATAAATAACTACAAATAACTAATGTTAGGAAAATCTGTTTATGTTTTATTTTTTTTTTCATGTTCAATGTATATACCGGCCAACACATAGGAATATCAGATTTTTAAATAACCAAATATTTGGTATCGGCCTTAAAAATCCTTTATTGTTCAGGCTCTAGCTGGTACTCTCACATGACTAGCATGGGTATAATAAAAGTCAAGTGTGAATGAACTAAAAGTTGAAAGACTAAAATGCTCCTTAGATCTGAGCTGAACTGCTGAGTTGGGTGATTATTCTCTGTGGATTCCTTATGACAAGCAACAGATTTTTACATTACACAGCATTGATCCATTGCTTACTTAATATTGATCAGTGTAGCTAAGGAGGAATAGAGAACATAAAGATAAAGATAAATTAACCTGTTACTTGCTTGTTTGTTATACAGAACATGAAATGAAGTCCTACCCTTATCGAAACCTCTCCCTCCAGTTTCTCCACTTCACCGAGCAGCGCAGAGAGTAGGGAGGACTTTCCACAGCCAACGTGGCCTACCACTGCCAGCAGGGAGCCATTGGGCACCATCACGTTAATGCTACAAACACAAAGTCACCAATTACATGTTTAAGCCTCAGTTATGACAAAAGAGACACAAAACATGCATCATACATACTTGTGCAGAACAGGGGGATCTTCTTTAGCCCACGTGAATTTCCCGTTGACAACTGTCACTGAAAACTCTGTTGCGCAAGAACATGTCAGAAATATATTTTCAGCATCTTTAGAATTAGTGACAGCGAGATGCAATGAATAAAAGACTGGAAAGTATTTCTTGAGAATCTTCTAAAAGCTCTTCAGGCTCTGGGTGAAAGATACAAGTGGGAAGCAGAGACATTATCCTAAAGCCTTGTAACTAAAGAGACTATTGAGTTTACACAATGGAATAATGAAAAATGATGACTGCACATTTTCTCAACATGTTGTTTTAACCTTAACCAAAGGAGAAGCAGTGTTTATATTTACCTGCGGCTGTGTTCTTTCTGTCTACTGAATTTGGGTCTAGCTCATCATGACTCAGGAAATTTTGGATTCGCTTCAGTGAGACGCTGGCCTGTGACACAGAATCAACACACAGACACTCAATAAAACCTTTCAACAAATGTAGAAAATGTAGAAAAGGGGGGGAAAATGTGAATAAAAAGTTCTTACCTGCACGATGCTGCTGATGACTTGGGGAAGCATGTTGAGAGGAAACCTGAGGATGTTAAACAGTGAGAGTGACACAAAGGCCTTCTCCGCATCCAAGGTGTTCTTTTCATCCACAGTCACATACACGGCAAACGATGTCAAGGCAACCTGAAAACACATCGGCAAACAGGCCGCTTAGACGTCAAGGTCAATTAGTTTACTGTAGAGATGTACAGCAGTCAAGGTTGTGGTGCCACACGCACACACACACACACACACACACACACACACACACACACACACACACATTAATCCCAGTCAACCAGCGACTCAGCAGTGGCTCAACAGCTGGTGATACTCACCACATTACAGAATTAACAGTTCATAATCACTAATATACCGTATTTTCTGGACTATAAGTCACACTTTTTTTCATAGTTTGGCTGGTCCTGTGACTTATAGTCAGGTGCAACTTATATATCAATATACTGTATATACTGTATACATATAATTTAACATGTTTTTAAAATGTTAATTCATACTGACTGACATGAACCAAGGAGTAAACATTACCGTCTACAGCGGCAAGAGGGTGCTCTAGGCTTGTGACAACGATATGCTGCAGAATTCCATAGATTCAGTGATGTTGAATGAGATCGGGAGCTTGGTAACTTGCTTGTTGGACTCGCTGGCTTGTTATGTTAATTTAGCCTATTCAACCTCCCAGGTATGTTCTTTATTCTATTGTGCAGCTGAATAACTGTTAATGTGGTATGTTGACATACTGGACACCTATTCAGCCTGTTATTCTGTGCTCCTATTGTGTAGCTGAATAACTGTTAATGTGGTATGTTAACATACTGGACACCTATTTAGCCTGTTGTTCTGTGTGCCATTGTGTAGTTGAATAACTTGTCTTTCCAGATTCAATGTCTGTTCTTGTTCTTGGATTTGTGAAATAAATTTCTAAATAAATGCAATTTATAGTCCAGTGCGACTTATACATGTTTTTAGCTCTTGATGATGCATTTTTGACCGATGTGACTTATACTCTGGAGCGACTTAAAGTCCTTATAAAACGGTACAAGGGTCAGTAAATAGGTATTTAGCTGATGAAAAGTGGTGTGTAATGTTGCTATGGCATTTGCACTTGATCGTGTCAAACTTTGCAAGTTTCGAGAGGGTGGCCAGCTTTAAGATTATTTACCCATCATTTCTGCCAGCAGGTCATGTAAATGTAATGCTTGAAGTATCAGAAATTTAATTTACTGCAAACTAGAGCATCATAATCCAACAGTTTGAAGCCAAACGACTGCACAATGAGACCTACAATTTTACACTAAATGTTCTGCCATTCAGCCAATGCCACGTTCAAATGCTGACTTAAATACTCAAAATATGGGAAGAGCACACTTATAAGACTCGCTCAATAAGGTTGCAAATTTTAGAAGAGTCTAATGATAACAATAAGTCCAAACCTTCCACCCACAACAGATCCCCAAGCATGATCTTAAATAAATAAATACCAATTCTCACTTGGTATTGGCAGATAATATAAAAAGACTTGGATTAAGATTAGGGGCTAAAAACTTCACTAGGAGATTCTTAATGATCATGATGCCAGGATGTATCATTCTCATATTTACAACATGTAAGTGTTGTTAATATACAAAAACATTCAACTTTACTTCACACAATTTTTGTTTAAAAAGAAGGCCACAGTTGATCACGATGTTCACCAAATGCATAATTTCTGACCAATACAGATTCACAAAACAGTCTGTTGAAAGGAAGTCAGCTTCCAGATATCTGGACTGAGCCTACCAAGAAAGGGGCACTGGTCCAGGCCATAGTAGACAGAGCTCCCAGGTAGGCTGTCTTGCGCAGCACTTGGAGCTCCTTTTGACGAATGGCAAGGACCTTTTCTTTGAAGGAGTTCTCCCAGGCATATAGCTTTAGGACTTTGATTCCATTTAGGATCTCATTCATCAGCTTGATACGAGAGTCCTTGTACTGCATCTGCTCCACCTGGGAGAGAGGAAGAGGAGGATGAAGACGAGTGCAAGAAGACAAACTGTTCTTTATCTGTGAATAAACATCACAAATTGGGGAAAGGTAACTTCAATGAAGTGCGAACTCTGTTAATAATGTTTATAATTATATTTTCACACTTACACAATCAAAATGATACAACAAAAGCCATGCTGATCTTGGTAACCACTAGACCCGACAGTGTTTGACGAAGGATAGTGTGAAATACTGGCTAATATCATGAAGGATGACTTCACTTTTTTTTCTTCTCATGAGTAAAACCAAAACATAAGCAACCCTATTTTCTTGGTATTATGTACATGTTTATATCATTGATGTGGTTCCACTTAGTCTCACTAGGTCAGTAGACAATAATGAAATTACTGTCAAATCCTAGATTGACTGTTCATACCTGGTAGGCTCGTGTCTTCATGGCAATGACAGCATTCAAGGGGATCAGCATGATCATGACAGCTACCCCAGCCAGCACAGATGGACCAAGGTTCTGTAAAATACCACAGAGTCAGTGGATCACTGCAAAAATAATTCAAACAAACACAGCAAAAGCAAAAGTCCTGTGTTTATTAAATATGTGCACATGTAAACAAAATCTGGAAAGAAATGTCTAGTCATATCTACTATAACTATCTACAGTAACCCACGCATAATTTGTGCACATACCTGCCAGAGAAAATACAGTGCCAGCATAATCTGAAGAGGAGCAGACCACAACATGTTGAGGAAGGTGGTGAGGTCCATGAACCTCTGTGCGTCCACTGACATCAAATTGACTACTTCTCCCACTGTAGATGAACGCTTGGCAGCGTTAGTTATCACCAGCGACTGCAGAACAATGTTGGGGGGGAGAAACAACAGTAGTAAAAACTGTAATAAATGTATTTTCTGTGCAGCATAATGTAACTTCTATAGAATAAAATGTGTTATATGAATATAATTTTGCTCACTTTTTTGATAGAAGTGAATAAAAGGTCTCTTTTAAAGTTGCATTTGTGAGTGTGCATGCTAATACCACAGTCAGAAAAGAAATTAGCTACTTATCTGCATACCTTCCTGTAGATAGCTCCTATGAGAGCTGTGCGTACATTCATGCCGGTGACGAAACAGTACTGAAAGTGCTGATGAAGGATGAGAGTCTGCAAGAAGGCTGTGAAGAACATGAGAAAGGCCAGCGAGTAACCCCACCAATCAGGAGCACCCTTCTGTTTTGTGAACAAGATCAGCATCCTATAAGAAGAATAAAAGGAACATTATTTTAGAGGTGTAGTGTATAAGGCATTTCAGTAACAGTGAGGGTAATGTAAAATGATCTTATATTTTGGACAAAAAGAAATTTAAAGTATATTTAGTACTTTATCATTTAGCAACCTTTTATAGAAAGATTTTCATTTCTTCCACTGAATTACTTATCAACTACCAATACCTGGTAAACATGCCTCAGACAGGGTGCCGGTATGTGAGACTTCACACAAACACAAAAAATAGATCCCAGATGACACATTTTCTAGTCTTTTTTCATGACTTCCTTATAAACTTTCAGCAAGATGGTAAAATCTGACCTTGAACTATAAGTCTGACCTCTCTGTGTTTCTTGTGCTGTTGGTATGAAATACTGCAAAAGATACATTGTTTTACAGGTTGTCTTTTTTCATTACATAGCAGCAGGAGCTGGATGTCTCGGGGGCAGCTTGTGCATGGCACTAAGTCTGTCCGGTCCCATGTGATATGAGACTGTAATCTATTACCTAAAGGAGTGGGGGGTTAGAAGGTTGGGTGTAGGTTAGCAACCCCAACCCATGAAAACCATATAGGCTACAGAAACACGGATTAAAACCAAAATGGGCTGTCATGGCCAAACTGCATCGAAAGGCACAAGACCGGAGAGGATGGAGGGCTGTTGTCGATGCACTATGTTCCGTAAGGAAATACCTCAGGTATGCGTAAGTAGGAGACATTTCTACACTTAGAAAGAACTACTGACCCCTAAAACTTCTTTAAAAAATAAGCCAAGCGTTCACTAGACCAGTGGTTTTCAAAGTGGAGTCCAGGACCCCCAGGGTTTCTAGAAGAGGTTCCGGGGGTACCCAGCAAAAACAGAAATCATTTATTTTTTGTATTATCGCATAGACGGAGAAACAAAGTGTCTCCCCTGTGCTTTCTGATCATGGTCAAAAATTTGCGGCAGCAAAAGTTAACCCTCTCCTTGATTTCATGTTATTTATAAAGAATGAGAACCAGGAAATGAGTAAGAGGAAATGCGACGTTACCAAGCCACTGCTGAGTGGACCAATCACAGTTGTTGCGGTCTGTATCGCCGTGACGTGACATTTTTCCAAAGGTTTACGTCAGGCTACAGCGAGGGCATACGTCCCACTTCAGTAGATACAATGTAGATATAAGGCAGGGTTATGGTGCCAAGTCTGGTCTTTTCTTAAGTGAGAATACAATTTAAAAAAAACTTTAAAAGTGTTTTAGGTCAGGGAATGGAGTGGAAAAGTTTGATAGTAGTTAGATAAGCAGGGGTGAAAGCTGGGTAACTGAGCAAGCAATGGCATTCAGATAAAGCTGCCTTGTCAAGCCAGTTGGACCAGCCATGTTAGTAAGCCTCCGTAGATACCTAAGTAAAATTTAAATATTAGGCCAGGTCAAGACGCGGGTATCTGCTTGGGTGCATTTAAAGGCAGCTTAAAGGTAAGTTAGGACAATGCTAGTAAATGGTGCCGCCTGTCATGGGGCCCAGTAGATATTTGATGGCAGAGCCTGATGCCAACTGCATGGCCTCATGATAGTTCAAAACATCATTATTTTACACTCTCAACTTATGGTAAATTTTACTGTGTATTGATAAAAAAAAGAAATTTTAAGGGAATGTATTATTACCTTTACTTAAAAAATGTTCACTAAGATAAATTAATAGTAAGTCATGAAAAAGTTATCATTAGTCATGTTTCCATTCAATTGTCAAGGGAATATTAAAGTGTTCATATTTTGATCATTTTCAGGTTTACATAGTTTAATTTTCAAAAAACTCCTCCATCTCCATTTCCTCTATGTTGATTTGCTGACGGTGGCCTGCCACGGTAGAATTTCTGCCCCCATGGTATCAGAAGTAGGATAGACGTACAACAGGGTTTCTGCTATGTACACCGCGCACCGCCGGTCCTTCAACTGTTTATGAAAAGTCATAAAGTCGTAATTACACAACTCTGCAGAGCCGTCTGCTCTGCTGAACTGTCATCCTCTCTCTCTCCCCTTTGATGGTGAGCAACTGGAACAGTAACAGGAGTTCATCCCTTGCAAAGTCATGGCAACCAAGTAAACATCAGGGCGAGTACTACTTATCACTCAATCTTAGGCAAAGTGACAAACAGCAACAAAAGCCCCAACGTAAAATTTGCACTCATGCAGCTACAGTTTATTGGAAAATAGCACTTTGGACACTGAATTTGATGAATTTACTGTTTATCGGAGCCCAGATGAAACACAAAGCTAACATTACTGAATGCTGCGCAGTCCCTCTTCCTCCCTTCCAGGTTAGTGGGGGTGAATACCGCTCAAAACCAACATGAAAAACATAGCTAGTAGTGTTCACTCAACATTTTGTTTTGTTGTTAAACTGTGTGTAAAATGAGCCATGACGTTAAATCACCTGTTTCAGGTAACCTCCCTACGGTACTCTCTATTTGCTGGATGGTTTCAAGGTAACAGTTGGTAGCTAATATTAGCAGATAAGCCTGTTGACATTGATGTTTTTGTTCATATTTTGGCACAATGTTTCTGACCGTAGTGGTCATAGTGACTGAAAGTGAGATGTGAGATGAAAAAGAAAAACTACACGGTGTATTCAGGTAACGTTCATTTTTGACCTTCAACAAAGAGTCGTGTGAATTTAATGCTTGCTAAAGTTCTGACGATATCTCATATCCCATTTAGCGCATCAACTCTTTTGACAAAAAAAAAAATCAAGTGGGCTTTAAAACGTTTTTTTGTTATTTCCATCCAGCTTTTCTAATGCAATGCTTTAAAATGTGCATAAAAATAGGTGGATGGATGCTACTGAGATGCAAAAGCTATAGAGCACACTAATGGAAATGGAAATGACAATAGTTAACGTGTCTACCATACTTCAACTCTTTGACTTTTGCTCTTGTAGCCAAGATTTCCAGGATTAAAATGAAGTGTCAGATGATTCTGGGAAAAAATCAGAAAGATCTAAGACATATGCAAGAATCTCTGTAAAATACTGCAAAAAAGCAACAACTGAAAACTGGTACAAAAGGGAACCTCCCATCTTAAAAACAGGTGGTCACTCCCCAATGTGTCTACATTTAGTGAGTGCTTCACATACTGTCTGGACCCACAAGCAAATCTAGCACTTCCTATGTCATTGTATAAGTTAGAATACTGCAGGGTGCTCAAGCTTTTACTTCTTTTCTTCCCTATGGTGGTCTCAAATTTAAATGGATCAAATATAAAGCAGTATAGCAAATCATGAGCTCTATTTTTGAATAGGGCAGAATCAGTATAATATTATTCAGAGATTTCCCAATGTCACATAAGACAAAAGAAGAAAAGTTAGGTTTGCATTACTACTCTATTAACATTACATAATATGTGAGTTTTGTAAAAGAAAATGATCTGACAGGCAAACCAGCATGTAAAAACATGGACACAATATTCAAAAAGACAACCTTAAAATAGTATTTGGGAACAGTGCAACAATGGTAGCTTGTTGGTGTTCCAAACATGCAAATATGGTGTCGTAACGACAGCACGACAGTAAAATGTTATCTTTCTCTCTACCTGAGCAGCTGAGGGTTGATGAAGGTGATGATATCCTGCAGGAGCTTGTAGGCCGAGCCAATCAGAAAGTACGGCCCAAAGGCTCTGATGAGGGCACGTAGGAAAGATGGCTGGCGGGAGGCAGCTTTGGGATTGGACAGCAGCACCTCTACTTCCTCTGGGCTGCTTTCACCTCCTCCTCCAATGTGGTTTGTGGTCGACGGCGGGGGCTTAGAGTATACAGCTTGGCTGGACGAATTCACTTCACTGGAGAATTCATAATTTAGGAGGTTGTTTAATAGGAAAGAGACAGAGAGATGGAGAGAATAACAACTGTTTGAGGATGGAGAACTCTTATCAGTATTTAGGAAGTACAAATAAGTAATTACGTATATTTATACAGCTTTCTAGAATGATTGTCACAATAGATTTCATGTGTCAATAAAAACAGTGCAAGTCCTACAAGTAAGATAGTATATCATTCCAATAACAACAACAACAACACCACACAACAATAGCATAAAACATCAATGAAAAACCTTCAGGATGGCCTTGTAGATATATTGAAATCTGCCCTGTATCTCACTGGCAGCCAGTGAAGTGGAATCAGGATTGGGGAGATCCAAGTTCTATAGTTAGATTTGCACAAAGGGCTGTTCACACATTCAATCGCAAAAGCTGACAAAGTGATAGGCTGCTATTTATTGCAGTCATCCCAGTTTGCTTAATTGAATCCATGTTTCTCTTACTGGCGTAAAACACGTATTTAGAGCAGTTAGAAGCAAGAAAAAAAGTCTTAATTATCTTTGTACAATTGTATTTCTACAATGTTTGTCCTCAAAAGACAGTCAACAATTTACACAAGTGTCATTCAAAGCTGTTCGGCATTAAGCGTGATTATAGACCAGGGAAAGAAACTGTTCTTAAGTCTGGTGGTCTGCGTTTTGATGATCCTGTAGCGCCTGCCAGAGGGAATTATGCTTCTGCGTTAAATCTATGCCGTGCCTACGTCATTAGATAAGTGGCGACATGGACCCTGTGCTGTAGCCTGACCTAGCCTATATACACATGGCATGACTCATTTCCTGGTTCTCCTTCTCCATAAACAACAAGAAAAGGAGAGGGTTAACTTTTCTTGCTACAGAGTTCCCACAGTGGTCAGAAAGCACAGGGGAGACACTTTGTTTATCTCACTACACCTCTAGTCGGTACTCACTCCGAAGTTAATCACCATCAATCTCTCACTCGCTGTACCACACACTCCCTATGTACACACACATGCCAGCCCTGCTATTCACTTAAAGAGATTAAATCACACACCACGCACAAGTATAAACTTCTGGTCACTAGGCTACAGCAAAAGTTCTGCGTGGAGCCTCAGCAGAACCGTAAATCATGCTGTCAAAATGATGTGTCATAGCTAAGCAGTAGTTCCCTGTCAAGAAGTGTCTTAATAATAAACTGACTTAAGTTGTGGATATATTACACAAAGGCTGCAAAAAACAACTGTTTCATTACTGATTAATACACTAATTGTTAGCACCTAATTATACCAAATAAAACATTTCAAATGATAAATCCCTTTGGCAAATCTGGATTATTGCAGTGGCAAGTAGTAATACAAAAAAAAAATTGTTGGGTGTCCTGTTTGTTCATTTGTTTAGAATGAGCTCAGGCAGTGAGACATAATGGAGAAATGCTTTCAGTGAAAGGAATGTTCTGTAAATTACACAAAATCTATTGTAATGCCAGCTTAAAGCACAGGAGTTGGATTCCAGCAGTGAATTAACTGGCAACTGCAGTTCAACAGGACAACTGTGATGGAATTCAGCTTAACCCCAAACGGGTTTCCAGACGACAAGTGAAAAGGCCTAATCAAGCTTTTCCATATCATTTTACAAGTTGTTCTCAAGTAGTGTGAAAGCACAATGAAACTCTGACTCTCCGGAAAATTGCAGCACAGAGAGAGGAAGCAGCCTGGTAGGGGTCAGAGTTCACTAGACTTGTCGAGTGTGTTTGTGCAAGACATTCACTTTTCAATGTAGAGCTGCAGTCCTGTTCTCTGTGACCAGGCAACTAAACTCATTTCTCCAGTATGTCATGAGCAAACGTAAACTGTGGAATGCAATATTACAAAGTAGACATGAGAGAAGTAATTACTTCTGCAGCAAATTATACAGCGCAGTGGGAGTGGATTTAATGCCTCATGGCCCTGACATTAAAAACAACACAGACTCCACGAACATACAGAATACATCAGAGCAACAATGCTACAAAAGAAAGCAAAGCAATGCATGTCTGTTCTATCTACAGTATGTGCTGCAGTCTACATTGTGTGTGTGTGTGTGTGATGGAGCGCATGGCTGCCGTCACGGTAGCTATATGCTACCTATTTTAGCCCTCAAAGACAGACCTTAAATGTTGCCTGTTTATATGTTTATTTATCGAGTTAATGTGTTCTGTAATGATCACAATATTCAATCTCATGTTATCCAAACCATTCCTCCTATTTTGATGTTAATCGTAAACATAAAATGTGTGAATGTCTAATGTTATAGATGCATTTTGGCTGTATGTAGCCTTTTAAACTGTCTAGTCACCTGAACCACCCCTGCATTGGGGCGGGCTTCAGGCCTAAATAGTTGTGTAGTTGAATTTGTTTGGGAAGAGAGCATGAGGAAAACTGAGGGTGTCGGACGTAAGTCTGTCGCATACCCTCAGAAATGACTTGCCTTTAGGTCATTAGGAAACAGTGTATGTTTTCTGATATTGTGATCTTTATGACTCTCAGGTGAATTACTTTTATTTTCTGAAAATATTTTATTTTCCTTTAATTTAGATTTTGCTAATGGTTCTTGTTGCCTAAGGGCCTTAATTGGGAATTTAAATAAAAATCCCATATTTTTCTAACCACATCTCCGACTCATTCTGAGTGTTTTTCACTTGCTTGACTACTGGCTACATCTACCCACAACTGTGTGTGTGTGTGTGTGTGTGTGTGTGTGTGTGTGTGTGTGTGTGTGTGTGTGAGTGAGTGTTCCTTTGGGCGATATGTAGCATCCGTTTCATATGCTAGAGTAGCTATCCTGCTGCTAGTGTTACAAAAACATGCTCAAGGTTTCACTGCAAAAAGAGCTCAACATACTGTAGGTCTGTGCACGCACACACAAACAACCACAAACACACACACAAAAGAGCCCTGCCTTAAAAGAAAACACCTCCTCTTCTCTCTGTTCTGACAAAGAAGTGGAAGGTGTGGTTAGCCATACATTCCACTAGACTTGAATTTTGAATTAAGTAAAATCAGTGTAAACATTTCTCTCTGTGTATTAGAATTAGTTTACAGTTAGTTTGAAACCACAGATATAAAGTTCCATTCAGTAGGTTTAAATGCATCAAAGTAATCCGGTTAATGTCCGCTTTCTGCATTAACATGATGTCTAGATGTAATTTAGGCAACAAACCTGGTTAACATAAATTGAATTCTGCTGGAGAAACCCAATTGTCTTGTCCATCTATAGGATAAGTCCAGGGATGTTCTATATTTTTCTTGTCAAAAACAACAATCAATTGATTCAACTGTACTAAGAAGTATTCTGCGTGTTTCCAAAGCCAGATACATCTTATCTCCTGTGCCATAAAGATCCATTGTTGTTCAAAAACTACTAAATACATCAATAAGCCACACTTTTGACATATTTTGTCATTACCATTAACACACAAACTGTAGTTTTATTTTAAATCAATCCCACATACACCAAACTGCTGCTGGAAATACTCACTAAAGAACCAAATGTCTATTAATCTGCAGATGAAAGTAGTCCCCAACAGATGCACTATTTCTTCCTGTTTGAGTAATTGTGAAAACCCACACTGATCAGTTACTTTTTAATCAAATAATGTCATTAGGACCTGTTTTTAACGATTTATATCTTCAGTAGGAAGTTTGTGGGTAACAAAGACTTTAGACAGGGAAACTATGGTGTGGCAGGTATGCAGAGAAAGGTATCATTAGTAATAAGTATATCCAAGATAATTAAATTCAAAGTTGGACTAAAACTAAAACTGAATAACTACAAATGTGTTTCTAAAGCAAAACAGCAGACCTGTTGCATAGTAAAGGAAAAGCGATGTCTCTACTACAGAGTCTGATCTCTCACTGCACTACATCAGTACAAATGCTCCACCCAGGAAAATTTAGACCAAATAATATGCTCTTGAAGCTCCCGCATCATATGTCATTCATTTAGAATAGGCCAGCCTCAGTTTAGAAATATAGTAGCAGATAAATGTGATTATTGACCAGCTGTGCATCTAGAGGTATCCAGGTTACAGCAGTTCTCCGGTTTCCCGCTTTAACCTGATTTCTCCAACTAACCTGATATCTTGGTGAGTCAACATAGACATATTGAAAAATGTTAAATTGTACTGTATATTTCAGAAATTAGAAATACATCCCCCATTCATCCATTCCTCTCCCTGTACTTTTGTAAACATACCTCTTGGCTTTAGTCAGCTCTTTCTCCCACTCTTTGAGGAGTTTGGGCACCGTAACCTTAGAGCTGTCACGCTCTTTTAGAGACCAAAGGTCTTTGGTCTCTAAAGGCATTTTATAGCCTTTAATAGCCATACTGAAAGAGAGAGAGAGGGAGAGAGAGAGAGAGATAAAAAACAGTAGTTTAATTTATATATGAATCAATGAATGATATTTTATTTACTTGTTATGCCACTAAGTGGCCCATCCCACACAGAATTACAAAAGTCTTTTTATACACAGCTTCCTGTCAACACATAACATTCTCTACTTTGCACAAAATAAAGAATAAAGACAGCATTTTACAGCAGCCACAACACAATAGTGTAACCCATAAATTGTCCAACATTTCATACATAAAACAAAACTAGAGCCACAGAAAAATAAATAAGTAAAGGTGTAAAACAACATTGTTCTTAGCCTCCACCTGTCTCAGTGCTTTTGTTAAAAATAACATTATGCTGTATTGAGCATAATGTATATGATATGTAGCATAATATATGCTATGTTATAGTAATTTGAGACCATAAATTCAGCTTTCTCCTGCTGGAAATCATACAGAATGCAGGTTTAAGGCAAATCCGCATTGGCTTCACTTTTCAGATCCGGGAAGCTCCACCATTATTCTTTACAGTCTATGTGAGAGACATCTTAAAAATGGTCCACCTTATTTACAGTAATTTAGCTACGGTAAAAACACCAACATTATTATAAATCAATTAACTAGGTACGGCTGTAAATAAAGACACTGACTAAAACATTTTACTCATTTAGCTTAACAAGGCTGCATCCTAGCCAGCTAATTAGTTAGGCTAGGTTGTGAGCTTGTACTATGACTCAGCATCAAAGTGACAGCGTTTTTTTAGCAACAGCTAGCTAGATAATTCAAAGCTAGCTCGGCAGCATTTTGATTCTAAAGATGTTTCTTAAAAAAAGACATACAGACTGAGCTAGCTCATACTGCTAAGACTGGCTCTTCACATTGAGGGACTTACTTTGTATTTACTAATCACTAAAGCAAATCACAATATATACAGTACACAACAAAGTGTGGGTCTATGGATGACGCAGTGGGTGGCAGAGAGCACTGTGAACCCACCTTGTAAACCACCAGAATGTAATGGTGGAGAGAAAACCTGCTGTGGTTTCAGGGCAGGGATTCTGAGAACAAAATGGAAAATATGCAGACAAATAGGCCAGAGAGGTTAAACAAGGATAAGGATGACAGATGATGAGAAGGATACTTCTGGAGGAACAACTGTGTGTGTGTGTGTGTGTGTGTGTGTGTGTGTGTGTGTGTGTCCTGCATTTACAAGCACAGAACGGCTCCAAAGCACACACTCAGACATTCTACCACTCAGGAAACTGAATATACAATGTCAGCAGGAATATAAGATGTTCTCACATATGACAAACGGACACAGACATGCTTCATGGGTTCTGAGTGGATACTGTAGCAGGATGCATAACTCACAGGGTCTGTGACAACATTGGAGAAGAGAGGAGGCTTTTCATTGAAGCAGCAGAGGATCAGCTCACAGACCACCAGGCCAAAGTAGAAGTAGAAAGTAGTAAAACGCAGCTTGTCGGTCACTTCGCTCTGAAATGTGAAAATACACACACACACACACACACACACACACACACACACACACACACACACACACACACACACAGAGCTGAGTTCAGACATACAGTTGTAAGCATTGCCTGTCAAGCAGTATGGGTATCATTCATCTGTTTTTCTTGCGTCCCATCACTTTATCATCCTTGCCTTATTTTTACCGCGGCTCTTCACACATTTAGTGCTACGTCGTTGATTCTGCTACAGTGGTGGTCTCGTGTTCTTGGCCGCTTTAATTATGCATAGAAGATTATTCCTAAATTTGCTTTGATTTACCTTCAACATGTTTCTCTGTGCCACTGGATCTCTGCCTGCCCGCCTGCCTGCTCATCTGCTGCTTTGTCATGCTCACAAACAGCAATATCCATTACTCTGCCTTATTTGCCAGTCACCAGCACCCACCAGCCAGATTCCCCTCCTTACTTCCATCCTCATCCTTTGCTAATGGACAATACACCTTCCTTATAAATCATCATCTGGAGTCTGCAACCAACATGTGGGTTCCCCCATTTTTCAAGTATATAATTTACACTTTATTAAATTAATTACCACAAATTGTTATACACTGTGTAAACTAGATTTCCTTATTCTGTGCATTTACAATAATCAAGCTGTTGTTGAGATGTTGCATGCATGCTAATGTACCAAAAGTTTATCTTTGCTCCAATCATTATATTTCTCACACACAATACTCCCAACACACATAAAGGGGATGCCACTTCACAAACATCTAAATCAGATGTTTGCACAAAAGGACCAAAACTAATCTGTGACAGTTGTACACACCTTTTGTGTTTATACAAAAGAAGTTCCACCCACACACGGACAGCATAAGTAAGCTGTAGCTTGATGATGATCATCATGACTTGCATTTTTTCATTTTTCTGGTCTAATACATATCTTTTATACATGCTTTGCTATGTTGAGACCACAATAGCAATTCATGGTGGCTTAGCAATCAATGAGATTATCCTTCACACAGAAACTTGAGTATGAGCCAAGGAAAACAATCTGAGTAAAAGATTTACATTTTCACAATACAGACAATCAAGTATGCTAATTAGCAGCAGCAGAGATCCAAAAACAATGTAAAGTCGAGATGTTACAAATAATGGTGAAAAACGTAAACCTGCTTTGTGCAACAATAAACACAACCCTGACATGTTATTACTTTAGACAGTTGTCTAAGAATGTGTTAACAAATGTGTTAGCAGGCCTATTTACACATTCAGCAGACTTTGCAGTTGTGTTTCTGGCAGCCTGATGAATCTGGGCTTTGGCAGATTTCACCAAGTCAAATTTATAACAATTTTAGATCATTACAAATGAAATTTAAGACCTATATAGCTATATCAAAAAAAAAAAAACTCAGATAACAGAGTCTGTAAACATCGTCATTCGCATTATAGAACTGGTGTGTAGTAGTCACCGTGTGGAGGACCCAGAGCAACCCCACTCTAGTGTTGGCTCTGAACTGGCTGATGTCATTTGCTGAAGACCCTTCACAGCCGTTAGATGTTTTTCACGTTTTGCATAAGACTCCAGCTCCCGGACACCCAACTCAGTTTATCTGCTTTCTTGCATAAGTTATAAGTTTAAATGCATTGTTAGCAACTGGCTTTAACAACTTGCACTTCCCCATAGCTGAAGAATGGTTTTATGTCTGTGGTACAACCCAAAAGACACTCGCGCCAAAAACAAGAGCAGACTGGCTGGAATATAAGTTGCATGTTGGTCTCATTTGTGACAGCAAATTATATTTTGGCTAGCAAAAGAAAAAACTACAACACCACGGAATAAGTAAATAACATGTTTTAAAGCTCTGTGGGTGCATTTCAATGAGCATTAGAAGTAGCGTTACATACAATACAAATAAAGACCTGTTTAAAATTATTTAAGAATTAAATTTAGATTTTGAAATGTTTTAAATACCTCAAAACCACAGCTTTCTTTGCTAGAAAATAACACCCTTTGTAGTAGAAATGTGTAATAAGTCACTAATTAAAAGTGTTGTAATTCCAGTAGATTACCTAGCCAAATAATCACTTGAGTCAGTAGTATTCATCAACTTTGTTTCAATCCCCATGGACATGTTAAGATCAGTTTGTCTTACAGTATTTGACTGCTTCTGATACATATTTTCTGATACATATTTTCTGATACATGTTTTACATTTTGTTCTTGTGTACCCATGTCTTGTCTTGTCGCCTTAGGGTTTGTTTGCCGTGTGCTGCCGTTGGTAAGCTGTGGTGCACTAGATGTGAGATAAGTATGCTAGAACAACATGTCTACCATTCCCTCTCCACTTAGTGATGCCCTGGCCCGACCCCTTCAAAAACATGCACTCACTGTACATTCCAAATCAACTCCTGAGACAACAAGAGGGGTAAAACAGAGCTGACTGATGAAGTTGTCTTAAATGCAAGAGGACACTGAGGAGGATAAGAGGCAGAGGAGGAAAGAAGAACAAGAGCAAAGATGACATATGGTACATGTAGGTTAGGAGACAAGAGAATTGGGGGTAAAAATCCGAGAGATATGGTGAAAGATAAAAGGGCACCAGGCAGAGAAGATGATGACATGTTTCAATTCAATTCAATTTTATTTATAGTATCAATTCATAACAAGTGTTATCTCAAGACACTTTACAGATAGAGTATTCCATAATTTACAAGGACCCAACAGTTCTAGTAGTTCCCTCCAGAACAAGCAACAGTGCGACAGTGGCGAGGAAAAACTTCCTTTTAGGCGGAAACCTCGGACAGACCCAGGCTCTTGGTAGGCGGTGTCTGACGACCGGTTGGGGTTAGAATGAAATAGACATTTGAGGGCTACGCCCATTCTCACCTGGCTGGAGGCCTGTATGATCTTGGAGCGGAAAGGCACAATGGCACACAGCACAGACAGGAACCAGAAGATGAAGAGGACTCCTGAGGACTGAACCCCGCGTAACCTCTCATACTGGATCAGAAACGTGGCCAACAGCTGAGAGTGGGATATTACACAGAGAGAGGAAAAGGGAATGAGTGGGCAATTAGGGACAGACTAAGTTAGATTAGCCAGGACAGAATCATTGAGGGCATGTAAGGTAAACCACAGTCTGACTGGGCCAGTCTTTCATGCTGACTCCGTCACCATCCGCGGGGTTAGACAAGGTTATTTTTTTGGCTTTCTTTAACCCGACTGAATGCTTTCAGCCTTGTTACTGCAATGCAAGATAACGGTGTGTCACAAATACATTCTACATACTGATTCTAAGCTGGTATTTAGTACTATATGCAGTGTGTTCACATCGGAAAAGTGACAGAGTTGAGTATACTCAGACTGCATAATAAATGCGGCCGATTTGTGGATGTGACGTAAATGAATACTTTTTTTGTATGCTTATGCATTAGAAATTTACAAATGAAATGGAGGAGATGCTAAGAGAATGAATGCATGTGACTGGGGGCTTCTTACTAGCTGAACAACTTGTATTTGCTTTGAAAAGCCAAGAATCCTTTTTAGTTTTGAATAAAATAATCAAGTAAGCAGCTGCAACTAAACAACACTGAAGAGGCAAACACTTTTTTAAATACTGTAACAGTGCAACATGGGTGAGATTGTACATTTCAAGACAGAAGTCTGCCAGCTATCCAGTTAAAATCCATTGTGAGCTTTAGTTGGATAGCTATAGTGAACCATTCATAACTAGCTATAGACCAGAACAATTAATTGAAAAAATAAGGTAATAGGTAATAATAATTTATGACCAAATAATCATTAGATGCAGCCCTGGCTTAGCTCGACAGCTAATCTGCACTTGTAGTGGCTTGAATACACATTCCATTTAAATGTATATGCAAGTAGGCTTCATATTACATCATTTTGGTTTTTACATTTCTTTAACTAGAGTTTCTTGACAGCAATGAAACTTAAACCTGAATAAAAGGGTCTGAATAACTTTCACAGTGCAGGCTTGGTGAGGCTATAAATGATCATACTGTGTACTCAGACACCATCTCTTTACTGTGTGCTCTGCATTTGACTGCATTTGTATATGTAAAAACATTTTTGTATACTTATTTGGTTGTACCAATGTAGCTTCCAAGCCACAACTTATTCAAAAAGGATTTTTAAAGCGTGAAATGTTCAACATGTTAATCCTAAACAATGTGTTTGAACACAAGACAGTTGACTTAAGTCAGAAAGAGCGATTGAGTGCATAAGATTATAAAAACAGAACCACACATCCTCTTACAAAACCTCAAAGAGGCTTTTTCTCACGAGTTGAAATCTTGTGCAATTGGGTAAACATATCCTCACCATTGTCATGCCGAGCACCAGCGGGGTGATTAAGTAGATGGGTGGCTGGCTGTGCCCCTGCCGCAGCTCGTGGAATGTGTAGAAGAGATCTGTCCAACACACAATCGATAACAACAAGCCAAGCGCCTGAGAGCAGACAGAGTGAGAAAGGACAAAAGTAAAAAATAAAAATAAAAATAAAAATTTAAGACACATTAAATACTGTAATAACAAGAGGGATGTTTAACTGGCTAGTAACTACAGCTAGGTTTGAAAAAACAATTTTCAATTCAAATCAATTTTCATTTGAATGATCAGACTTATAATATAAAATATATAAAATCAATCTCATCTGTATCATATGAAACTAAGACTTAAGGAATCCATTGCTACCAACTATGACATGCTAGCTTGTTGGAAAAGGTGTTAAATAATGCTCCAAAGTTAGGCTACATTTTGGCGAGGGAAAACTGGCAGGGACAATTTAAAAGGGGTCCCTCTGTCACCTCAAGATATCTGAATGAACTGTCACTCCATTCTCACTAACTGAGTGACAGTAGTCTGTAGAGCTGCACTGTATTGTGTTGACTGCTGTGGTATGTTCAAGGTAAAGTGCACAAAAAACATATATAAAACAATAAAGGAAAGGGAAAAAGTCAAAGTTAAAGTTGGTTAACATTGTTGCATGTAACAACTAGCTACAAGCTAACGGCAGTAAAATATCTTATCTTGGCAGCAAGTGTTGTCAAATAACCCCTGAAACATGTTCTGTTTATGCAGTTTTTGGTTTAAAATCCTTTATCTGCAATTTTTTTCTGTAGAAAGTACTGCTAAATGTGTTTAGTGTCCACTGCTAACTATAGTAGCTACGAGGCAGTTAGAATTACTATAATTGTTGTAAATTATAGAGTGTGGTTTGGACCTACTGTGTCTCAAGATAACTTTTGTTATAATTTCATACAATAAATAAAATTGAATTGAATTGATTAGAAATCAAATATCTTTATTTAAAGAAATTTGGGAGATATAACATAAACAAACTTCCTTTCTTTTCTTTTTCTTGTTTTTCTCTCTTTTTCTCCTGCGGTGTCAAAGTGGATAAACATGACAGTACGTTCTCCTAAACAAGATTTGCTTACTCATCATTATTTTACATACTAACCAATAAATACTAAGCTATAAATTGCGAATTATTATCATCATTACTTTTTTGTGTATTTGTCATTTTATGTTCAATTTCATGTTTTTGTTTTTTGTTAAGAATATTACATATTTGTTTATTTGTTGTTAAAAAATGCTAATAAAATAGAAAAAAGGAAATGAGCAGCTATGAAACAGTTTTTATGAATGTCACAAACCTCCATAAAAGACTCTTTGTATTACCAGAATTTTATCCATTTGGTCTAACACAATTTGGAAAGTCTAGAAGAGCATTATGATAGCATTATTTTATCCCATTTATACGTACGGTGGGCCAACAGGAAGCAAGCCAACTGGGCCAGCTAGCTAGTTAGCCCAGCTTATGTGCTTCCATTTTGCGAGTAAAAAAACAGCATGATGGGTCCTCCTAAATTTTAAATGTTATCAAGGGACAGATGTCGTAAATCGCTAACGATATATAACCAACACTATGTAGGCTTGTTGAAAAGGGAGCATCAACATTCATAGACTACAAGGCTATGACATGCTCCAGTTCACCATGGACATTAGGGTTTACGGTGTGTCTGCTAGCAATTGCAGATCTCTAAATGTCAGTCAGCTGCCCAACCAGAGGTCTGAAACAAACAGCTGTTTCCACAAACTGAAAACAAACAAGGTTTTATCCTCTTTGAACTATAAATCATGCATAGCTGCAGGCAGCTTCATTATAATTTTAAGTGAGGAGAATTCCAAGTTCAGTTTAACTGAACCAAATATAACTGGTTTGGTGGCAGCCAATGAAGCACTGAACAACCAGCTGTGCTCATAACACAAGTGGACAGCGCTAAGTGAACGATATCAAACAGATGTATCAGTCTAACCTTGCTTTTGAAGTACACTGTGATAAAATACATAACAATGAAGTCCAAGCTCACCGTTTTGATTCTGTTCATAATGGACATCATGATGTAGTCTCTGTTGCTCCTCTTGAGATAGAAGAGGTAGATGGGGCAGACAACCCAAAGGTAGATGCACGGCAGCCATGACAGGACAGAGAGCTGAAAACACTCCGGGAGGTCGGGTGAATCTGTGTGCAACGTCTGATTGGCTACCTGAAGAGACACATAACATGGGGAAGAGCTCTTTAATTACAGTCATGCATTTCTTATCAACCAATCCCAAACTGTGCTATCTAAACTTTTCTACTGACCAGCAGAAATTAAGACTCAGGCACACACTTTAAACAGGGCATACCTCCAACACCACCCACACAAACACACCACCACAGCTTCATCAGACCAGATGTTTTCCTTGAAGTGAAAACTGTAAACACTTTGACAATATTTACCCATCTCGATGGTCAGGGGGTGGGAAACATGAAGTAAAATCTAGTTCTTCACGTCAGAAATGTGGCTAACATAATATATTATATTATATATTCCAAGATTAGTAGCAATTTCAAGGTCAGAGGCACAGCAGCCTCACAAAATTCCTCTAACCTTAGATCATTTATTAACCAGGAATGTAACTGTGTTTTTTAAACTAAAATCAGACTCAAAGGCTGAAGAAAATACCATACAAAAATCTAAATGTAAATTTTAATGGATTTAGGTGCAGGAATGACTACATGTGACACGTGAGTCTATGTTTTTTTGTCCCAAACATCATAAGATTATTGTGCATCTATTACCAAGTTATACTGACTGAAGCAAAATGGCATCAAGCCAAGCCACCTACTACATACAATGTTTAAACATATATACAGTGGTCTGTGGGGTCTTTCTGAAAATAGAAGTTGCTTTTTAGCTTTTTTGAAATGTAATTTTTAAATGCTGTGAGTACCAGCAGCACCAAATTAGATTAACCTCCATTGTAATTAGTGACAGCAGAAATCTCAGTGACAGATCTCCAGAAATATAGACAAATGAAACCAAAATTATCTACTTCCAGGCCTGCAAACTCAAGTAGGATGAAAAGGTTCTGAAACTGTCATTATGACACTATGTGCCTCTTTCTTGACTCATTTTCTTCCTTGACCACTTTTCTCGTTCCCTCTGCTGCACTAGAGAATGTCTAAAAGTGAATTAACTGACACCTGCAGTACAGAGTTTACGCACCATAAAACAGACATAGCAGTCAAGGCAAAGTAGCCAATGTGTTGCGGGGAGCTAATGTGATTCTGTGCTTTTCTGGAGAAATAACATGCATTAAAAAGATGCTGCCAGAGTGGGATTACTAGTGTGGGATTAGTGGGCAAATAGGGGCGAATTGAAACGTTGGTTGCCACTGCCTCTGGACCAGACAAAAGCTGAAAGTATCTCTCTTTGGATAAGATTACTGTAGCTCAGTTAACCCCCACAGGTCTTCACAGTCCCCACAGACATTTTTCCTATCTTTGGCCCGCCTGGTCTCCTTTTGTAATAATGCATGTTTAATATCCACACTGTAATGCACAATCATGTTATTTACAATTTTATTATTATTTACACTTTTTTTTCTTCAAGAAAAATATGTAACATGACACACACAATATGAATGTTGTAGTAATGTCACAAGAGTTATATGCCCATGAAGACAAAGCAAAATGGGTATTGAATCTCACAAATATTTATTCAATAATTGCCATGGGGAAGTGCCAACACATTTATGCCCTAATTTAAGTAATTTCATCAATTTAGGCCACTTCTGTTGCACACACAAACCCATGCAGAGTAGGGCTGGGCGACAGGGGGAAAATCAGATATCACGATATTCTTGACCAAATACCTCAATATCAAAATTGCGGCGATATTCTAGGGTTGTGGTGCTTTGACAAAATATCTTCGATTTTAGATAAATAATCATCAGTAATGTGGACATAATGTCTAAGTGGGGTAAAGGCAAATAATAGAACAGCTAGAACAGTCTGGTGAGTTCATAAAAGTACATCACTTTACTGTAATACAGCCTTTAAAACCAGTAAAAAACACTTATGCTATGTTACAAAATTACGATATCAAAAATCTAAGATGATGTCATATCACGATATAGATATAAATATAATATTGCCCAGCCCTAATGCAGAGACCTGAAAACATTGTCATATAGGTTCATTAGGTTAAGAAACTTCTGTATGTTGAGCTCAATGTGAGATGATATGTTAATGTTAAACATTTCCACAACATTGTATAAAACCGTATGATTCATTCGTTTTACTGCCGAGGAACAATAACTGAGTGATCCAGAGGCCATCTGGAGGAGAAAGGTAAAGTAAACATGAATCATAGTGAGATGCAGCCCTGACAGACAGGTTATCTTGCTACCCTGGACAAACAGTTGACGGCCCATCCACAGATGGAAGCAAGATAAACACAGCTGCTGCTAGTCTCCAACTCTTCCATATATCACCACTCCCAAACCCAACAGCTGATCCACTTTCGGGGTGAAAACGAGCAGAAGTTTCTTAAATCATGTGTTCATGTTGTCCCCGTTCATTATTGCATTGGTACTGTACTTATTGTAATCATTTGTAATTAATTACTGTCCATGCAGGACACTGATGAAATGTGAGGGGGGGGGGGGTTACTGGCCAACAGGCATCAGACCGGTCTGGAATATCAGAACAGCTGTAGTTAATTTGTTTGTTTGTGGTCTTGTGTGTCTTTTTTTAGTTTTATACATTTGAAGCCTTTTTTTGTGTGTGACATGTAAATTATGGTTCTAATAGTTGATAAAAGTTCTGTAATATAATGTATTTTATGTAATGTTTTTGCCTGTTATGTTTAATTTATTGGGCAATAAAGACAGATTTTTGTTAACAAAATGTTTTTCTGAACATCAATGACATTCAAAACGGTGATAACTGAAATGCAAATGACACTGTTGTCAAAACCCACGCAATCAACAGAGACGCCATCTTGGAAGTTTGTGATCAATACTGTATGGTGATGTAACCAAGTGGTGTCATAGGGGTATGTTTTCACCCCTACCCCTTACCCCTTGGTTTCAAGGGACAAGGGGTAGGGCCAAGGGATAGGGGTAAGATAGAGAAATGGTTTTTAGCCTTAGTCTAGCTAGCTGTCTGGATCTGAGAGAGATCTGAGGACCAGGTAACCATAGTCCCCAGAAATCCACCAGTCCACCACAAAAAGAAAGCGGAAGGAAACGGACAACAGCAAAAACATGCATCTGGCAGAATTTCCTGTGGCACCGGAGCAATCCTAGAAGTGGAACGTGGAGGATATAGACTAGTTTCATTGTGCTATAGGATAGTTGAATGGGATATCTGATGTTTTAGTCCATGTTGATTTTTAATTATTTATATATGTATACAGTTGCTCTCCGGACTCAGGACTGTGCACCAGTACTGAAAAGTAAATGTCAAATTTAAAAGCATTTAGATATCGCCACTGCAGAGTGAGGAAAAGGCTGTGAGCAAATACCAACCGCCCATTCCATACAAAGAGTTTTTCTTTACTCGCATTCATTCATTCTTATCTTGGTAGGTTAGTTAGTTTCTGCTATGGTGGCTCACCTTTCAAATGGAATGTTCATGTAAGTATACAAGACATTGGAGAAACTTTTTAAAAATTTCTCAGCAGATGTTAACATCTCCTAAAGGATCAAATAAATTGACTGATTGATTGTTATGATTTGGGAGCTATTTGGTCAGCTGCAGCCATCCCATCCGCCGCCCTTCCTGCTCTACATCAAAATGACATGAGTAGATTGCAATTCATTTTCTGCAATAAAAAGAACAAATAGCTATGACTGTAATGCAAATAGATATTTTCCTTTGTTTCCTTAGCTTGCTTTGCTTTGAGGGAGAGCAAAGCTGGTCTCATAAATGTACAGGGATCTTGCTCAGTCTATGGGATGAATAGAAGAAGACATACTTCATTAATCCGCTGCAAAGGGAAATTACATTTTTACACTCTTAGGTGTTAAACATTACACACAGGCCCGAAATACACAAACACAAACAGGATGTTATATATGAGGGAGAGGGCTGCCCATTAAAGGTGGGGGTCAGTGCCTTTCTCAAGGGCACCTTAGAAGTGGCAAGGATGTGAACTGCCACCCCTCCAACTACCAGTCAACACTTCGTACTTGGTTTGCACAGGGACTTGAACGGTTATTAAGCCAAGCCCCTCTGGACTAGAGCCCGACCGATAAAGGATTTTTATGGCCAACACGACACAAAGATTTGGTTATTTAAAAATCCGATATTCCGATATATCAGCCGATATATATTTAACAATTTTTTTTTTAATCCAGAAACACGTTGCAAAACATAAACAGATCCTTTACATTAGTTATTTGTAGTTATTTATGAGTTCCCACTAAAATAAACTTCATAATCATTTGTTTTATTGTCACAACAGAACAGGGAAACCTCAAAATATATTAAAGTTCTGATAAATAAAATGTATAAAAATACAAACTTAAGATTCGAAACTTAAAGTCCAAAAAAAAAAAATTTGAGTGTTGCCAACAGGAATGTTGTAGAGCGCCCTTTGGTGGACAAACTATGCAACATCAACACTCAGAACACCGTCCATTTTTATTTTATTCATGTATTAATTTATGAGAATAATTTAGTCATTATAAATGATTTTTATTGGCCATTATAAATGCCTATACCAATAGTTTGAGAAATGTCTAATATCGGCCCGCTCATATATCAGTCGGGCTCTCCTCCAGAATGAGCTACTGCCACCCCGAATAGATTGGACTCAAGGCGCAAATCCCTCCGCCCCAAATTACATTTAAATATAGGCTAGTAATAGTAGTAATATTACAAGATAAACAAGTATGTTTAGTTACTGTATGTTCAGTTCAATAACAAATATTTGTCAATATTTATCTTAAAAAATGTTTAATGGGTAATAACCCTCTGAGGAGAAAAGACCAAGTGATGTAACAGTCCTACCGTCTGAAGACCCATCTCTTCTGTTCTGCCTATCCTTAGCTAAGGATAGGCAGAACAGAAGAGATGGGTCTTCAGACGGTATATATATTTTTTTATTATTACATATATATTTATCTGTTTCTAGTCTGTAAAGCGACTTTGAGCTTGGGAAAAGCGCTATATAAATTCAATTTATTATTATTATTTTTACTAAAGATCATTTTAGAGATTAATTTACTATTTTATTCATATTTTACTCACCTATTTGGTGAACAAAAAAATGTAGATAACATAAACAGTGGTTTGTGAGCTGTGCGACAAACAAGTCAGGACTAAATTATGAAAAAACCACACATCTCCACTCCCATCTCAAAACTCCCCATCCAACAGAATACGCAAGTCTGCCACCGACTCCATCCACATTCCACAAACAGCAGTCGGACCAAAACTCTTAACGCGCAATCAAGCACCAAAAAAACTTTTAGCTTCTGAAATATTCAATGTAGTTACACTGCTGTTCCTTGTGTGTAAATGTGCACAGTGTCTCTCGAAATGGGGATGCAACGCCTGATGAAAATGAAACAGACAGCAGCTTTGCAGCTTAATAATATTAAAAAAATGTTCATCTTGATGACCTGATCATCCAGATAGACTGACTACATGGCCTACCACTATGATCTGTGCATCACTACTAGGTGCTACATAGAAAATAAAGTTGATTGATCTGATTAATCACTCTCTCCAGTCCATAGATATTAAACAATAATTTTGTATATTGTTGTTTTTCTTAAAGCAATATCGTTGATATCTGGGAATGATGGTGGCAACAACGAGTCCGATGATTTCAGGTGAAATGCAGCTTTTAGTCAAACAGTGAACAAACTTGCATGACAAGAGAGCTGCCTGTTGTACACACACAAATGTCTGTACAAGAGTGACTCCTGAACATCAGAATAACTGCTCTTTTATATTCTTCTTGTCCTCACACATTTCATATCTATTTCTGTGGGACTGTTACCTTCAAACTACTCCTTATATGTAAGCCACTTACAATAGATTCACACATTCCAATCTATTCTAAACCGTGAGAACGGGTTACATCAAAAAGACCCTGATGAAAAACATTTGAAAACCTGCTTGCTTAAATATTCCACCTAACAATCGTCAGCAAGTGAATTTCAATATCTCACAAACCCCAATATCCACACACACACACACACACACACACACACACACACACACACACACACACACACACACACACACACACACACACACACACACACACACACACACACACACACACACACACACGTGTACAACAAAATAGAATGGCTGGCCTTTATTCCATTTCACAGACTTTCAGGCAGTTATCACTACACTCGAAACCTGAAAGCTGAAACTTCAACAAAAGGTGAGATAAAGAGAGGAAGGTGCTTTGAGATAAAATCCAGCCAGAGGAGACTTGGACAGGAAGATTACTTCAGTCAGCCGGGTTACAACAACCTTACAATTAAAGAACAGGCAGTCTGAAACAAAGCAGAGAATGCTAAGCTACGGGTCTGGCATTTCCCACCCTTGTGAGTTTCATCACTCAGTGGGATTGTTGCATGGCACCTAGTTATTATAAAAAGGATGCTTTCAGAGCCACAGGGATCTATTGCTACCACCTTCACAAACACAAAGTTACATCAGTTTGTGAAAATAGTCAACAATTATTGCTTGACGAGCATTAACACAATCAATGGTAGTAGTAGTTAGAATGAAGAATGGTGACGTGCAACCAGCAATTTTAGATTTACACCAATTATTCTGTAACATATTGGTTGAAAAGTAAATGCCCAATATATCGCCATTGCGATATCAACTGGCGCAATATACATATTGCGAAAGGCTGCGACATATCGCAAAAGACACAGAGATTTTGTGTGTTAGCTGAATGAAAATATCAGTAGAAATCGGAAGGTTGGTGGTTCAATACCTGGTCCCATGTCAAAGTGTCCTTGGGAAAGACTTTGAACCGCAAGTTGCCCCCAATGCTGCGCCATCGGAGTGTGAATGTGTGTGAGTGTGTATCTGATGAGCAGGTGGCACCTTGTACGGCAGTCTCGGCCACAGTGTCTGAATGTGTGTGAATGGTTAATGGTTCCTGTACTATGGAAAAACTCTTTGAGTAGTTGTTGAGACTAGAAAAGAGCTATATAAAAACAGTCCATTCTTTTTTTGTAGTGCATTTTATATTCAAATCAATGTTAAATTTGTTCAATAAAAGAACGTTGTTAGTTTTTAATTCAACAAGCAATTTGTTGTATTTTAGCAGAATACTGAAAGCAGCTGAAATGCAGCTGAAATGCCGAACTGAGTACACTTAATATCTTAATTTAATACCTAATTTATCGCACGCTATATCGTTATCACGATGTTTAACAATGTTATTGCATATCACATATTTTCCTAATATCGTGCAGCACTATTTGAAAGTAATTCCCTGTAATATCAAATATCATCACTGAATACACAACGATCAATGTTAAAGCAATTTAGTGTTGCAAAAAACAATACAATGGATTCTACAATTTCCATAATGCACCATAATGCTCTCATTAGACTCTCCCTGCCTCATAAATGCCTATTGTCTTCTTTCAAATCCCTATCCTCCAGTTAATTAAGTCAACATCAAACCCAATCCAAGAAAACCTTGAGGAAATAACTTTAGAAAGTTCTTCCTGAGCCACAGAACTGTTTTCACTGGTTAAGTAACTTTTAAACTGAAGGGTTAGGGTTAGGGTTAGTGGAGTGCATTAATCAGGGTTAGGGATAGGGTTAGGTGGAATGGTGGAGTGCCCCTTTAAGTCAAAAACATGCTAAGGTGTTATTTATTAATTGTTCAACGCTCAAGAAGTGAGTAAACCTGTTATAACCCTAACCCTATTCCCTTAATACTGTAGAATAGCAGGAAATTCTTACGATGTAAAGTCTTTAATGAAACTGAAAGAATGTTGCAGCACAGTGTTTCCATTTCAGCTCAGGGAGAGAGAGATCACACACACACACACACACACACACACACACACACACGCACACACAGCAAACAACCTTGTGTAATGCCACTGCCCGGCCGAAGCTCTGATTATTCACTGTTGATTAGTTCCAAAGCTCAAATTAAAGCTGCAAGCAGCAATGCACGGGCCCGCAGGTCAGAATCGGAAACCTGCGGCCCATTGCTGTAAGTCATTCCCCCCTCTCTCCCTCTCTCCTCCTCTCCTATCTAATAAAATAATCTTAAAAAGAAAAATAATAATAATTAAAGCTGCAAGCAGCAATGAATGGGCCCTTGCGTCCTCGCGGGCCCTCACCTCCTCGCAGGTCGGGGGTTTGCGGCAGTGCATTTGTGTGGCACCCAGACACAGCAAAACCAAAGATTGATTTTGCTGCAGCTATCTGTGTGTGCTTCTGTCTGAGTGTGACTCAACCTGCTCCTTCCTTTAAAAGCTTCCATATGGATGTATTTTAAAATTCTGGGTTTTGTCAAATTAAAAGGAGAGAGCATGATGCCTTCTATTCCTAGATCTAGATAAGTTTATCAGTACGAGTCCTAACTAACGACATGACCACTGTCACTATATAGAAAGAAAACGTTGACTTTCACTCGGTGCTATTCACTGACAGAAAAAAACAAAACAAAAAAGGAATTATTGTATGCGTTGCTGTGGCTGGCACTGTTGCGTTGCTAAATGATAGCAACTGACCAGGAGACGTCCCCAACTCTCGGCAATTCCTCATTTGCACTCTCACGTCTGGCAAGATTGAAATTACACAGCTGCTGGCCTTTCCACCTCTTCCTCATCCAAGTCAGTCGCCATAGTACTAGGCTGAGGCTACTCTCCCTAATGTGACGTCATCACCGAATTGTGTTAAAAAAACAGTGAATACCAAAAATGACAAAAAACTGGCCTTTAACACACATTTTACAGAACATATTGATTATTTTAACAATCGAGTATTCTACCAATTATTCCATTGATTAATCAAGTAATCACATAAGAAATACTTTTGTTTTATTAAAGAGCAATAATCTACAATAGTTTGGTTTAATTTTCGGAAAAGCAAGCTAGTTTGATTTTGCAGTAGTAGAGTTTTTGTTTTAATTACATTTGAACGGATATCAAACTTTGGACACTTTCTGTCGTTTTCTCCTGCATGTCTCTTCTCTTAGCCCTTCATTATTTACGCTCCCTTTTTCATTTTGTAATCTGCGCCGTCAGCCTTCATGGCATGTGTCGCCAGCAGCGTTGGTAACATTGATCAAACAAAGCTCTTAATTTTTCCTCGAGGATTTTTAGTAACCACATTTTTCAAGTTACAATAGGAATCGGTTTAGCTCTAATCAACAATGAAAATAATTGTCAGTTGCAGACCTAGCGATCAGACAGACTTGTCGGGATTCCTCCTTGTGAAATGTCTTGTACTGTGTGACCTGTCGCCGATCACTCGAGTAATGTGCAAACCACAATAACTTCAAGAAATGCCTTTCAGTTGTGTAATGTGACCAGTAAAGCAATCAGTCTTATAGTTTGTACCATAACTTAACTTGTTTTCCCAGTCTCTTTTTGTTGTAAATTACTCTATGTATCAGTTTGTTGATTGTGTGCACTTTAATACCATGTGGTGTACTACTGTAGATCAGAGCACCGAAAACAGTGATGGACCAAGAAAGATCATTATAAAAAAAATAAAAGTACAGTTTTATGACATTGGAACAGTGTTGGAAGTGGAGTTCTGTTATATTAATTTGTACCAGCCTCTGCAGTGAAATCCAATCAGTTACAGTCAATCAATACACTTCTAATGTAGTGGGGGTGGGGGTGACAGGTGCTTTCTAGTATATTTAGAGGGTTTGCAAAACGAAATTGCAGCAGGCTGTCCATCTGTTCTTTGTTACACTGAAAAGCTGCTGATGGTATGAATGGAGGCTGATGACAGTTACAACTGCAGGAGGGCAGGTCTCGTTCACTTACGACATGGAAAACTTTACCGATTTTAGACATGGATCTGTGTTCTTCATAGTTAACTGGAAACTACCGGATATCTTGAATGTGGATTACAGGATAGAAATTCCTCTTCTTAGTGGACAGACAGTTTTGAGGGGATTTGCTGTCTTACTTGGAAATGAAAACCAATACAAAATGTTGCAGAACACACAGGAAGTGACTAAGACTGTAAGGGGGAAAACCACTGACCAACCTGCAGTAGGATATGGATAACATAAAGGAACTAGTTTGAAAGTTTAAAGGGAGTACTAATTCACCTACACTAGCACTTTTAACAGTCTGGGAAATCCATTCTTGTTCTCAGCTGCAAATGAGACTATTTCACAACTCATATTTCCTGACGGTTTGCTCGGTTAGCAGTATTTTAGATCAGGAAATAGACACTACACTTTTCTGTAAAATGATAAAATCAATGCTGATACCAGTGTTGCAGATTGGGTGTATCTTTGGGCTATTTCTTACCCAAATCTAGCAACATATTGACTTTACTTTTTTAACTCCTTTCTCTTGAAGAGAGTCACCAATATTTCAAAGTGAATTTGCACTGTGGCTTTCTGCACCGGCTGTGCTCAGACAATGTTGAACTCACAATAATGTAGTCCAATCATCCTCGTTTTTCACTTATGGTAATAATGACAAACTGCTTAAGTCTCAACTGGCTTTTACAGTGTAGGATATCAAATATCAAGAAAGTCTCGCTTACCCCCTTAGAATAGAATAGAGTAGAATGCCTTTATTGTCATTACACACAAGTGCAGTACCTGTCCAATGAGATAGAAGCAACCTATTTACAGTGTTAACACGAAATATAAAAATGTAAAATATAAGAATATAAAAATATAATGTATAGGTAGTACAGAGAAAAAGGGGGGGCTGGTGCACAGTCCTGAGTGCAACTATATGCATTTATAAAATAGCTTTGAATACACATTGTGTGAAAAGTAGATAAGTATTAACAAATAAATAAATCTTGCACAGTAATGAAATGGTTAAATATTAAATATTGCACTGTATGAAATTGCACAGATTCCAGTGTCCTTTAAGGTATTATATAACAGTATTGCACAGTAGGAGGGAAGAAGAACGTCCGGGGGCCGGGGGTAGGCTGTGGAGTGGAGTCAGTGCATGTGTGAGCTAGCTGCTGAGCTAACATATTGTTAGCTAACTTTATGGTTTAACAAACTGACGGAACATGCTGCTGCTGAGCTCGGAATGTCTAAAGATTAAAGTGGTTAAGATTTTAATGGGATGTACTTAAAGTCTAACAAAGGCATTCTGACTATTGTTTACTATCTGCTAGCGTTAGTAGCTGTTGGTCAGGGCTCTACTGCTATTTTACTGTAAAGGGCTGGCAAATGACATACACAGGCAGCTTTTTAAATATGATACTGTACATATTACGATACAAGGTGAGATAAGATTGACACTGGCTTGCAATAACGCTTTAGGGCTGCAACTAACTTTCCACTGTCGATTAATCTGTTGATTATTTTCTCAATTAATCAATTAGTCTAAAAAAAGTTTTCCAAACTTTAAGATATTTAGTTTCTTGTCATAGAGGAGTGAAGCAACTAGATAATATTCACATTTCAGAAGCTGGAAATATAAAATGATTTCATAAAATAAAAAAAATAAAAAATAAAAAAACTCAATCCAATTAATTAATTATCAAAATAGTTGGTGATTAATTGTTGACAACTAATGGAATCTTTGCAGCTCTAGAACGTTTAACAGATAACAGCCAAAATGTATTTTAATACAGCTTATCTAACAATGGCAAGCCCTTTAACAGCTTTTGTTGACAGGACAACTGGGTGCAGGAAGTCATTTGTGTTACTCTGGTTCAAACCTGGCAGGTGTTGGATACAATTATCTAGGGTAAAGCCCAACTGATTTATTAGGCATTTATTTTTTCAGATTGTATACACAGTGACTACAGTATAGCTCTGCACTACACTCTTGATTTTGACAGCACACTATTTTCTGGTAACTGGAACTGAACTTTCCCACTAATTGTCCCCTTGTCATCATCAATCTGACTTCTTCAATGACAACAGCTTCCTCTTTTTCAGTTTCTATTCAGCCGCAGCCACACACCATAATACACATTATTTGACACTTACTTACGCAGTATTCAACTGTTGATACGTACTGCTGCCGATAAATAAGTTCTGGACCAGCCTGTTTCATATGTGTACTACATGCCAGACACGCCGTCTTGTATACGCACTCTACATAGCTTTTTTTTTTATTAGAGCATGTGGTCAACACTTTTGTTTCTTTGTGTGAGTGTGTTTCAGGCAGAGTTCATGTAAATAGTTCAATAATTATTACATACTAGTATGTTTGAAATATTATTGTTTCAGTTTGGCAAACACTTCAACCCCACCAGTAGTCATTGTATATCAAATATCAGAAGGTAAAGGAAGCAGGAAAGTAGAGAGTTTCTCCCCATTGATTGAATTGTTGGTGTGCTTAGGCTAATCAATCAACAGCACCATATTCAGCAACAACTGTAATAGTCCTTTAAATGTTGAATCATTTCTAAGCATTCTGCGCACCTGTGACGTTGAAATGCGTTGAAGTACCCTTTGGTGGCACCATAGTTTTTGCACAAGGAAAGATGGGCTTTGAAAGGTAGCTGGCGGGTGTGAATGGCACGCAGCTGTGTTTGTGCCTACAGGATTTTATCTGAGATTTTGTTGTCAATCACAAGCTCCAAGGCTTCTAGTGGCCGAGCAGAACAGGCAAAGTCTGGAAGAGATACAAGTTCAAAAGACCAAAGTTATTAAGCTGGAAAGTGATTGGAAACTTCATGAGTCACAAATGTTAATGGCAGAAGTGGAGTTTAAGTTAGAGGAGGAGAAAACAAAGCTAAGAATGTTGCAAGCAAGCACGGATGTGAAAGTGGCTGCAGCTCGAGTCAGAACATACAATAAACTGGAAAACTTAGTTGGAGAACCTAACACGGTGCTGAGGTGACGATTGATAAAAAAACTAATGTTAAACGCCATGCTGGTCTGGTAAACTAAATAAAAGGGCATCAAAACAGGCATTCATCTTTAGCAAATCACTGTGCCCATCCACCTCCAAAGTACACAGTTAAATAACGAATACAATCACATTTCATTTGACCAAAGACATGTTCCCAATAAACACATTGACAAGTGAAGGCTTCAAATTCTTGGCCACCACTGGATAAAGGGTACATTTATTTTTTCACGTTTAATTATTTTTCCAAGGTGGCACTACCGGCAATGTACAGAAAACGCAGAGGGGAAATAGAGAGTGATCTTGCCAATGTAAAGTACTTTGCAACTACAATGGATCTGTGGTCAATCAGGACTATGGATCCGTACATGAGTTTGACAGTTTATTACATCAATGAGGATTTTGCAATGCAGGGTCAATGCTTGCAAATGTCTTTTTTCCTGCAAGATCACACGGGAAAGTCAATTGCCCAGGGCCTGAGAGAGGCGATGGCCTCCTGGAGCTTGCAGGAGAAGCTTGTCTGCATTACAACAGACAATGGAGCAAATGTGGTGAAGGCAGCTTCTCTAAATAATTGGACTAGGCTCCAGTGCTTTGGCCACAGACTCCATCTAGCAATAGGTGGGTAAAAGTTATATTCAAAATTAAATTAAAATAATTGTATATTGATTAAAAAATATATATAAGAAATTGAACTATTATGCTATTGGTGATAATTAATTATAGTTATTGTGGTTATGTTTGTGAATACGTTAATGATATCAACAATTGTAGCCTAATATAACAACTGTTATTTCTGCTAGTGTTGACAATCCAAAAACAAACAGTTTTACTAATGTTGTCTGAAATAAGATTTAAGTAAGTTGATTAATATGACTGGGGTTGTTTATCAAATATGTGGCTTAATGTTAACATATGATTTGTTCATGTTCTTTCTTAGAGTATGCAATGAGAGATCCTCGGATTGACCGAGCAGCGGGTCTCTGCAAAAAGCTGGTAATCAGTTTCTCTTACAGCTGGCGACGTAAAAAGCAGCAAACAAAGACACAAAGAGAACTGAAGCTTCCAGAGCATACACTCAAGATCAAGTGTCCCACAAGGGCCATTTCTTAGGTCTTGTCCAATGACAAAAAAGCCTGACACCTCATCCCCACCTGGCAGGACACAGATGTCCTCGAGGCCATCAACAAATCCCTCAGACCTCTATCAGAATTTACTGACGCGCTTGCCAGTGAGAAGTATGTCAGCATTTCCTTTGTGAAGCCAGTCCTCCACCTTTTCACATGATCCATCTTGAAAGTGAATGATGATGAGACAGACCTAGCCTGAACCATGAAAAAAAATAATGACTATCTGGATGAAAAATACAATGACCCTCTGATAAAAGAACTGCTTGATTTTTCTTCTGCGCTTGAGCCACGGTTCAAGCTAAACTACGTCAGTGAGGACCATGTTGCACCAATTCATGCCAGACTGAATACTGAAATGGTGAAGACTGCATCTGCAGCCATGGCTGTAAGTAATTATATTGATGTTAGATATACAGTGAACCCTCGCTATATCACGGTTCACCTTTCACGGTTTCGCTACTTCACGGATTTGCATCATGCATTGTGTTCTGCATTCTGCAAACATAATCAATGGTGGCATGTCGGTTTATAAGAATCTTTTTGCCCAGACGAAAAAAGAGCGACAACAACTACCGATAACTATGTTCTTCTCTCGAAAAAACACACCTGCACCGCGGGCTTTAGAAGAAAAACCCGCTACAGAGCAGAGTCAGGATGCAGCGGCTCCGTCAGAGGAGCAGGGAAATACACCTGAGTCACGGTTTTTCCTACTGTACTTTACTTTGTATTTGTTTTCATAATCATTTTTCATTTTCTCCTGTTCCAATGACTCTGGTCGCGGTGGGGTGGGGGGGGCGGTGCTGATCTCAGCAATTTGAAGCCTTCAGTTCGTATTGATGATTAAAATTATTATTTTACAGTACAGTAGTTATTTGTAAAAAATCGTTTATACAGTACTTGTATTTGTTAAACAAATGTTTGGGCCTGTAAAAAGGTTTTGTTCTTTGGTTTCAGTGTATTATGGAGTATTTCATCGTATAATAATGGTAAAAAAAAAAAGGTTACTACTTCACGGATTTCACTTATCACGAGTTCTTCTTGGAACGTAACCCCCGTGAAAAACGAGGGTTCACTGTACAGAATTTATGATAATGTATGATAAATTATATGAAATCCAGTGGTGTAATGTACTCTCTGGAAATGAGTGTTGACTAGGTTTAGATTATTAGGGCTATACATTATTCATATCTTATTTACTACACTCTTCAAGGAGATGGGCCCAAATGATCCCCATGGTGAGACTGCTGAGGATGCACCCACTGCAAGGAGGGAGCCACACAAAGACTCAGTCCTCTCCAAGAACAACAAGCTACAGTATATCTTCTGAGCTACAGTCGTACCTACAATCAGGTAACCTAGACAGTGAGGAGGACCCCTTTGACTGGTGGAGGGAACATCAGATACTCTTCCCCTCAAAACTGGCAAAGAAGTACCCTGGCTACAAGTTCTCCCTCTTGAGAGGGTGTTCAGCACAGAAGAAAAAGTTTTGTTTGGCAGTACTTTCGGTCAAAAGAAGGCCAATCAAGTCAAGCTACATGTTCAATTTGCAATGCTGATTTGTCTCGTGGTGGCAAGGACCCTAAACAATACACAACATTGCTGTCATTTACGTGAGACATTTGGACTTGTGAGGACACAGTAGGCCTGCACGATTAGGGGATAAATATGAATCACAATGTTTTAGCTTAGATTTGATATCACAATTCTCTGCCACAATTTTTTTCTCATGAAGTGTAATGTTTATTACACACATTAACCATGACAAAACAAAACATATTGGCAGCACCAAACATAGATTGAGTCAATTGGCAACCATTTCCCATTGTAGGCCTGTACAAGGGCAACTGGGAAACCGTTACTGTCGAGCCCTGCTTCAGACATCACGTGTTCTTATTTATTTCAGAAGATTATTTTTCCTTTATTTAATTATGCTGATGTTGGTTTTAAATATCGAATTAATACTTTTTTCTTTAATTTTTGTTATTTAAGCTAAAATACAATTTCAGTTGCACTTTTGATATGACACATCTGTTGTTTTGCACAGTTAATAGCCATTCATTTGTCTGCAGGTCATTCTGTTAAAAGAAATCATGAGAAAATTGAATTGTGAATTTAAAATCATATTGAATCTTGAGTTGATTGTATAATTTCATGCCTATACAACACCTTTTACAAACAATGAGATTGTAATCAAGTCCTTGGGCAAGAGTTAGGGTTTAGCCTGAGTCATACTGAACATGCATTGTTAAGTGCTCTGGTTTTACAACTACCTTTGAAGTGGAGGTAAACCACAGGAACTAGTTTAGGTCACCTCAGATGGCCTGAAAAACAGGCCAGCCCTTGTTGGTGTAATATTCAACGAGAGGAAAATCAAGGGCACAGTCTTAACCCTTTTTTTGAAACAACCGAATGCATCAAAACTCAAACTTTAGCAGCCCATTTATGGCGTTTTTCCACTGATGGTAACAGCTCGACTCGACTCGGCTCTACTCGACTCGACGCACTCTGCGTCCGTTGTCCATTGCAGATTGAGTAACGCCTCAGCGTGGCTGGTCACCATAGCTACGCAACCGGTAACTGCCATGATGTAATTTTCAACGCGACTCACAACAGCACGTTGGAGGTGTTTGTTTTGATTCTCGGCCAGAAGAAAATTTGTTTCGAAAGCAGCTGAAGGAAGCAACACAAATCACTGCTGAAAAAAAATAGGAGTTTGGGAATTCTGACGGAGTTCAGACGTCTTCATGACCATTGTTTGCCGACACAAAAGGGTAAGTTAGGTTTCCTGGTAACGTTAGCTAACATTTGCATGTGTTCAGGGTCACAGTCAGTATTTACTTTACGCTATATAAAAGTACATTAACTTTAGCAACCATGATTACGCACCAAAATATGTCTGCTGTGTACTGCGTGTGTTTCAGATCCTTCACGCTTTGCAAAATCGCCGCCGCAGACGCCTGTTTGGGCGTTCGATGGACAACTGGTGAAATCTCTGGTTCTGACCTGCTGTGCTTTGTACAATCTTTATGAGAGTCACGGAGAGACTTATGACGATGACTGGGATGCATCATGGACAGCAGAGCCGGGGGGGACACTGTGACAGGGTGCAGAGGAAGAAGACCAGGATGTACGGGAGGGTTTGATGCGCTACTTGAATAGCTAAATAAAGTATTTTCTTTGATATATTGTCTTGTTTTTTTTAAAAAGTAACAGTGTGCAATATTGGAAACGACATGCAAAATAATAGCCCTTAATATTGAATAGTGAGAATAGAAAAGTGAGAATAGTGCAGAGTGTAAATAATCTGTCGGTGTCTGGCTAGATTTCTTTTTTAAATGGCACGGTTGTTCCGGACACACTCCACACTCTTGTTTGCTAAAAACGCAGTCATAAGTGACGGTCCTCCGACCAACCAGTAGTCTGCAGTCATAAGTGACGGTCCTCCGACCAACCAGTAGTCTGCAGGTTTTCACGTCACCTTTTGGTATCACCTCAGTTCGCTTGGAACCTCAACTGAGGTAGTACTAAAAAAAGTACCTGGTAGCAGGTCCCAGGGACTTTTTTTCGTAATGGAAAACCAAAAAAGGCGAGTAGAGTCGAGTCGAGTTGAGTAGATACCACGCAGTGGAAAAACGCCAATAGAGGGGTTTCTTCTTCATGGATACAGCATGACACAGGAAGTTTGAGAATCACTCCCAACATGGGGACATCCGAATGGCATAAAGATGCAAAACACTGTAGTAGTGCTACCTCAGCCTGGTGCTCCAACAAGCTTTCAATGTAATCATATTTTCATATTAACAACTGATTCAAACGACTATGTTTAAGGTGAAACATGTCACTCATAGTTGTGAATCCGCAGACCCAACCTCAAAAGAAATATGGCTTGAAGCAAGGAAGCACCATAGGTTCACTGTAAAACAGCTGCAGACATGTGACTGAGGGGGCTTCTATGTTGATGCATCAGGCTATTAACAAATATTGAAAATGCTGAACATTGTTCCTTACACAGAAAACAATCTGTATATTTGCTGTACAAAAAAACAGTTAAAGACACACTAAAACATTTACACATAACATAGTCACACTAAATATTTCTCTGTAATGCCCAGTCCTGTAGAGCTCAACTGTGTGGTTCCGGAAGTTAAAATCGTATCAATTTTCTCCATAAGGATTTTGATTATTAGCCATAATGTTTAAACCATCCAAAAAACATTGTGAAACGAATGTTTATGCTCCCATAAAAGCCAGAAGTATGATATCAACCATGTTTTAGGAAAAACTTGTTTTATTCTCAATCTTATGAAGAAGTACTCACTACCCACAATCCTAAGCTTAACAGTGACATACTGTATCTGGTGAAGTTCGCTGTTACCATGAAAATGTTTACCGCACCCACGAACAGCTGCCATCATTGAAATTTATGATCGTTTGTGTACACTGTCTTGTTCCTTATTTTCTGTTTTTAAAATGTTATTTTACGCCGAATCAAATGTTGTCACGATTCATCTAGCAGCTGGTTGGCTTTGTTCCAGGCTTAAAAACTCTTTATATAAGCATTTAATGAAACATAGATGGACATATTGAATGGAGAAAATCACTTCCGGAACCGGAGCCGTTCAAAAAGTGGGCAGCCACTGTTGAGCTCTATAGAGAGCATTGATTTACCAGAGCAACAGATCTATAAACAGACTTCCCCATTTCTACACTGAAACAAACATCAAATTCAAAGACTAATCAGTGATCTCTCAAGGTAGAATCCTCTTTTTAAATTTGGTATGTTCAGGATAGAATTAAGCCAGATCTGGCAATAATAGACTTATGTACTTGCAGGAGTTTGTGGTATGTTTTATGGCTGTAGGGATTCACAAATGCAAAGTTTACCATTGAAAGAATAAACCAACATTAATAATATCCCATTTCAAGGCAAAAAGACACTGAGCATGACCTTAAAGTAACTCTACAAAGTGTAGTGAATGCTTCTGTCAGTCTCCAGGGAAAAATCGTGTAGGAAAGAAAAAGAGAGCTTTAATAATACTCCCTTAGGGATCCAATGTGTCGTAATAACGTTACTACTACTATTAAGTAATAAATGACCTTGTCCTACTAACCTATTCTATTTCTCATATCCTATAATATTCATGATACTTGTACTTAGACATTTAATATGGTGTCTATGGTGACAAATACTGATATTAATGCAACAATTTATTGTTGATAATTTTGTCTCCTATGATATAAAGTGACTTTGGTCTACTAATATTTCATCACTTTACAGAAATATTCCCAGTGAGACTTTAGTTTGTCTTAAATAGGCTCCACGTGATGCTTCCTACTATAAGTTATTGTTGGATCTGCTGTGCTATCATATCATATCGCTAAAGAGACGTAACGTTTCTGTATAACTAGCTAGCTAGCTACTGACTATGAAATACGTTTAACGTTAGCTAGCTACGTAAGTTAGTAACCTGTATCATAACCTACGTTATAACATTATTATTTAGCTATATTTGACAGTTTATTACATTTTATTACAGTTGAGAAAAACACAGTGTCCGACTTCTTACAGCAAACGAAAGCACGTAACGTAATTTAGCGTGACATTAATTGGGAGCTTATTAACACAGTAAATGCTATTAAGTGGGTTACTTATAGTTAGCTATGGCCGTTAGTGTTACCTTAACGTTAACCTCCTTCTGAATGGCTGCCCAAGCATGACATAGCATTAAACAACCGTGTCAAGTAGGCTGGTACGCCAAGTTATGTTAACGTTATACACAACAAGGCCAATGAAGTTACAGTATCCTGTCACATACACCGGCAAAGAGGGACGGAAACGTAGGCTACTCACCCAGAAAGGTAGCTCAGGTCCGCACAGCCGCTCCATCTCTGTCGCAGCGGGAGACCGGGAACCAACTGAGAGCTCTTCAACCTCTCTACCGGTCGAGCCCTTTCTTGCCGACCAGCGTTCTTAGTCCTTTGCGTAAAAAAACGCTCGCTGACTCTCACATGCCACACAGAGAGGTATTGTTGCGGCGCTTGTATCCTCCCAAAAACGTGCACCGACCTGAGTCAGGAAACGCTCAACTCCTTCCGCTCTAGGGTTGAGAGAGACGGGGAAAAGAAAAGTCATCCGAAGACAACGGCAAAGAGTTTTTTCAATGATGGGTGTCAGCTTACTAGGTCCCGCTCTCTCTCTCTCTCTCTCTCTCTCTCTCTCTCTCTCTCTCTCTTAATTTTTTCAATTTCAATTTCATGTTGCTTTATTGGCATTACAAAAAATACATATGTAAGAACATACATACAAGCAACAACAAGGAGTAAAATTTAGAATTAAAATTTAAAATTTGTATTTCTTTTGGATTTTTTTTTTTGAGATATTCAGCCAATTGGATATCTAAGTTCAGGGATTGATAACAGAGGAGTTTGTGTTGTATTTTATTTTCATTTTGCCATTGTTCTTTATACTCATCATTTAATTTAGTTTCAAATCTTTTAATTGAAGACTGAGGCTCAGTGTACCTGTTTCTCTGTCTACCTGTCTGCTACTGACTGTGTTCAGCACCATGTACCTCCGAGGCAGCGGGTCCAGGGGGTGGACATCTGAACACTGCTGGTTGCTCAGGAGAGCTTTGTATGCAA